>JALLBJ010000205.1:0-63660 GCA_036940105.1 Skeletonema potamos
ATACAACGTAGGCTCAACATATGTAATGATGTATCGGAAGGGGTGAGATCTTCTGGGGTAAACTCCGGGCATACAATGGCCGCCTAGACGCCGCCTACCGCCTAACCCCCGCGTCGGGATCATCATCAGAACCACTATGATCGATATCACTGCAATGAGTTTTCTGGGATCAGCTTGGGATCATGAACTGATCCCGACCTGGTCCTTTTGGTTTTTCGGGATCGATCTGGGCTTAACTTCGGGACAGGGTTGGGAAGAAGGCTGAAGACGGAAGTCAGCAGGTGTTTTCTTCTGGGGTTAACCCTAAGTCTGTTGGGACGAGGTTGTGATCGGCGTTGGTCTCAAGTTTAGGGCCCTCATTCCGACCTCTGTTCCCGACACAATCCCGAACTTAGTTCGAATTGGTCCCGAAGGACTCCCAGTTGTGTTGTGCTCCATGACACTTTCAGTTGGGATCATTTCGGGATCATTACCGGGATCAGCTCGGGACTATTACCGTTTACTAAAAGGACGTTTCTTATAAGGACGTCACTCGTCGCTCCCCCTCACACCCTTTCTCGAAAGCGCGACAAAGCATGTACCATTACCATAAAAGTAAAACCTAAAACACATTTATATTTATCTATCCACATAATATGCAACCATGACTTACTGCGTACTAACATCAAAGGTTCAAACAACCAAGCTGTCACATGGGTAGCACTGCAACTGCACCTCACTTGGTCTAAAATAAAAGTGACACAACGAACACTGTGGGATCTCGAGAAGATTAAGTTTGGTGAACCATTTCTCGGACCTTGTTTCTGTGTATGGGCTGAAGATGAAGCCTCCATTGATTTCATGACACTTGTTGTTGGTCTCCTTGGCAGCAGAAGTAGAACGTCCTCGACGACCTTTGCTGGGTCCAACATTCTTGTTCAAGTGCCTGTCATGGCAGGGTACACAAACACGGAATTTACAAAACGTTCGTCGCAGTCGACGTAAATCTTTTTCAAGTCGATGTGTTCCCCCTCTGCACTTGCATTCGGATCCTTGGGGAACTCTTCGAAATTCCTGTGGGTGGGCGGGCAATCGGTGAAAAGATTAGATCTGTATTATTTACAATCCCGAACACCCAGAATTCAAAAATTTACTTACTCCTCGGCGTGTCGAAAACAGCATTTCCAATCAGGCTCACCATCGAGAGAACGCCACGACACAGCCGCTTCGTTGCAACCTCCTTCTTCCATACATTTATCATTTTCTGATTGGAGATTTATCGCATAAAGAGGATACCATTTTCCCGATGAGGACGATGACTCACGGACAGGAGATGACTTTTCAATCGAAGTTGTCATATTTGGTTTCTTTTTCTTCGGCTGCTCCTGCTGGTGCTTTGCCAACGACACATCCTTTCTTTTCACCGCCCCAGTGTATGGTGGCCCAGTGTGGTGCTGGTGGCCAGCCCAAATTGGGCCTCCTCAGTACACATATGAGGTTATGCTGATGGCCATACAAGAGTTGATGGTCTGATCCGGTTAATTTACCTTTACTACTATCCCAAACAAAGTAAAAATGGTCACTAGCAGCGGTTGAATCGGTTGTGGACAGCACTGCACAAGATATGGTGGCCTAATGGTAGATTGAAGTCATTGTATAAGTAGAAGAATGGCAATTAAAATACAGAAATAGAGAGGTGTGATATAGAACATGAATAAATATTATGATGTGCGGTTAAAAGAATAATGTATGTATCATATACTTTTGCAATAACTCACCTAAATAAACGATTTTTACCAAATTAACGAATTAAACAACAAAGATATTGATTACTGGGAGGATACTTCTGTTTGTAGAATGGAAGAACTCATCATTGTCCTCTACCATTACATATCGCACTATGTTGTTGTATCAGCGACGTGTTTCAAAAATAATTATGACAGCAGTAAAAAGCAAAGAGCAACGGTAAAAAAGTGATGGTCTCTCATGAAATGGACTCCCAAAAAAGAACGATACGTCCACACGAAAAAATCACAACCAGCATACCCGCACGCTACCTTGTCAAACAAAACCAATAATGTAGTAATGCCGCCCATACGCGAGACGATGGTCCGAGCCGGTTGATTTACCTTTAGTCCTATCCCAAGCTAAATTAAAATGGTAAGTAGCAAGGGTTGAGGCCGATAATGACAGCGCTACATACGATATGGAGGCCCAATGTGGTGCTGGCGGCCAGCCCAAATCAGACCTCCTCAGTACACATACATACCGGGTTTTAGTATCACTTGCTGGTGAGGAGATGGTCTGAGCCGGTTGATTTGCACTTCCTACTATTCTAAACAAAGTATAATTGGTCACTAGCAGTGACTGATGCTGATATTGACGGCGCTACACAAGATATGGAGGCCCAATGTGGTTTGTGTTTTGACAAGTTGGGGCGAGATCTCAAAGGTTCTGCTGAACTGAGTTTACTTCATCTGTTGAGAATCATTTCATATGTTGAACTCCTCTCGGTCGAAAAAATATATATCTTTGCTTATTTATTTTGTTTATTACCAGGAAACTTGATATCAATAATATTGTTGACACCACTAAGGTTCACAATTTGAACTGATGACTTGCAGTTAGCCGGCACAACAGGTGTGTCCACCAGTGGGAACATCAGCTGTTTGTCGATAATTGACTTCTTGCAATTTTCCCATCGTTTACTGGGACAAGGGTATTGGATACCATCCATGAAACCTGGAATGCAGTATGCTTCTCGCTTGCCGTCGTTGTTCAAATGAAACGATAGACGTTTTCCATCACCACAATAGTTCCTACTCAAGATATATGCCAGAACCTCTGTCCCTTGGAATGTGAAGAACAGATCCTTTGGATTAAGTAAACGATAAACAGGAGTGCGGTCCTCCCCAACAATGATGTAGTGGTCCCCCCCCCTTGAGAATGACAGGGAAAAAGATATTGGCACATAAACTTGGACACACATCCTTGTCGATGCCCATGATCACCTCACAATTAATAAAGAAGAATTTTGGGCGCATCTTCATAAATGTTTCAGCTTCGGATTCTATCCCGCACATGAATATATGGCTTGGGCTTTCATTATTTGCCAAGTCAGGACGCAATAAACGCTGGAGTGATACAAGGACATCTCTGAGATGTGGCGCCCTGATTGGGGAGTATGAACTTGATGATGACCCACTCCAGGATAAACTCATGGTGGAACCTATCCATGTTGAAAACAGATTTTGGGCGCAACAAAGATCATGGTGAGGAAATAGAGATGATGATAATACTACCAGCAAAATGTATTATAACACACAACACGTACACACCCGGTTCTTGCACAGCGTTGGCAACCGCTGTGCCTGCTGCGTTGTGGACAAGGTGTTTAGACGGTGTGTATCTCTGTACAAGTAACTTTCCACCACCCACTCTCTCCTCATCCTTATTACGATGTTGTTCATCGATGATATTTGTTTCAGAACCGTCAATAATAACGTTATTATCGATCATAAAATGTTACATAAATCGATGTCATGATGATAAAAAATATCGATACATATGCAATAGAAATCTAAAGTGATAGCGTGTCTCGCCTCTCTTCCATTGAGGAAGCGAGGTGGCAGTGTGTGTCGCATCGGACAATGTATGGTACTCTGGAGAGAGCGAGAATGCATGTACATATGGTACGTGCGGGTCATGTTCTTTCAAACACAAGAAAATGAGCTACTTAAGACTTGCCGCCGAGTGAAAAAGTTGTTGAGATCTCTTGGACCGATCTCCTTCAAAACCTCTCATAATTTCCAACACAGAAACTCGTCAACAACTATCACCAGCAATTCATTCAACCAAACAACCAGTCAACATGGCATTCCCTCTCATGCTCATCATTTACTTCGTATTTATTTACTTATTTACTTACTTTGNGCTTATCGGGGTGTAGGAAAAGTTCCGATCGTCGAACCGGTGCAACCAATTGAAGCTGTCTACTATCCCGTAATCATCAGTGCAAAGCCGAACGATGATCTACCAGTCTCCCGTAATTATCAGTACAAATCCGAACGATGATCTACCAGTCCGCTTGTGTGACAAGTTTGATGGAGAGCTTGAGTGTGAAGTTTTCCTGCGACTTTCAGAGATGCCCGTCTGCTGCCGGTGCTCTCGCTCTCCGCTGCTGTGACAGTGCTGAAGGACAAGGGTTCCCATACTCAACTTCCAACATTATCATTCCCTTCATAACAGGAAGCCCTTTTTCTCACAGTTATGAAACCTATAAGCGCTATTGTAAATGCAAATACCGTGACTAAGGCTATCACAACAGATCTGGCAAGGGGGCCGCTGTAATTTACCTGCGTAGGACTGACAGAAGGCTTCGATGTTGACGTTGGGCTAACCGTCGGCTGCGCTGATAACGCACCACCTTTGCTCGCGAGTTCCGCTGCAAATGCATTCCAGTCAAACTCGTCTTGTTTTCGTTCTTCTATTTTTTCCTCCGCTGCAAATGCATTCCAGTAAAAATCGTCTTGTTTTTCCCAATCGACGTTGTCTTTTTTGAGCATCCGATGATTTTGTTGCAAATTGTTGCTCCTAGCTTCTGCAACCACCACATGAATAAGAGCGGTCGTCGTTGCTATTAACAAAAGTAATTTCATCATAATATTTTTTCTTTTCGGAGGATAAACCGAGTGTTCTGGCCGCAAATTATTCCTGGAATCACGTTGATATGGAAGCGAACAACAATAGTTGTGAAGGGCATTATCGCAATATCTATGGAACCGGGGGATGTATGATTTCTCGCTTTTCTCGCTTCTCAAATTCAAAACGGAGAGAGTTCTCTATTTTAGTTAACTACACACGACTAAGTATGTACTAGTTAGATTCGCCTCACCCCCCTTCTGAGAATTGTTGCGACGGCGACTAAGCACTTGCGCGAATGGGGAGGGACCCCATGAGCCTGCTTTCGCGGCGACATGGGGATCTTCTCAATCCCGAAATTTCTTCTGCGCCAGGCGCTGCCATAGACTTGTAACATACTTATGTAGATACCATAGAAAGGAGTCAACAAAAGTTTACCAAGCATGTTTCGTCATTGAAGTACCTATCTACATACTGGTTCAATCAACAATCTACCACTCCTCTCTATCTACATATTGTAGCCGAGGTGCACCCTAGTTTCTCGCAGGTAAAGTCTCAATTAGCTTCATGAATAAAAGATCATAGTTAAAATGATGGATCATAGTCGTTAGAATGATATGTTTTATGTTATCCGAAAATGAATCTCGGCCTCACCACCTCAACGGCCACTGAGCACAATAGCCCAGCATCCCTTCCTCGTTGCTTTCATGTTGTATGGAGTCGATAGATTTGTCTTATTTTGCCAAAAGTTAGGTAAAGTTAGGTTAGTAGTAGTAGCGAGACCTAATCAACTCAATAGTCTTTGATTTGAAGATATCAGATTTCAGCTACAAGCAAGATGACAATCGAATCTGCTCAAATCGTCTATATTGTTGCCCCACCTGCAACGGGCAAGGTATGTGCAATCTTTTATTGTCTTTATCTCGTTAGTCTCTACAACATGAACTCATCTTGCGCATCGTATGTAACAATAACAATACTATGAAGTCATTCACCGGAGATTACATGCAGGTCATGCATGGCTACTATCATGTAGATGGTGATATCCCCCAAAAACACGTGGCGTTGGTGCCAGAGTACCGAAAAATTATGTAAGCGATGTTCATCGATGGTAATTGGGCACCTTACTTTAGCGAACTCGCTAGGCTCACTCTTGAGGCAGCAAAGGATCACGATAAAGTAGTCCTATCTCACTTTACGCCTGAGAATTGTATGCGTGATCATGTCATGCAGAAGCTTATCGAAGGCGGAGTAAGTGAGGATCGAATTACTCTAATTCAACTCACAATTGACCCAAAAGGTATGCAAATGAGTAGCTTGTCTTGTCTTGTGTATCTTTCTTTTGACTCATAGTTGTCGGACTTGGTACATCTCTTCATCTTCATGCTTTCACAGTGAAATTTCGAGGACTGTATCACCGCACGAAGAGGATGGCGGAGCAAGCAGGCATATCCTTTGAAGGTAAAAAGGAGACCTATAACCATTTGATTATCCACTTCATTCCCTCTTCGTAATTCATAATATTCTCAACTTGTATGCTTTTCTTGTGGTACCAACTCAAAAGATTTCATCGGTACCATTTTGCTCCAACAAGGATTCGAAGGTGTAAATACGGAAGAAAAATTCATTGAGGTTTGTATGAGAATAATGCAGGATGACCCGAACAACGGCTGGTTCGGTCAGGCCTCATTCGAAGTTCATCCCAACTCAATCATGGTTGATGTTAGTGGACGTGACATTACCCACTTTGACAATGTTGATGCAGCCCTTGGACTTACTCGTCCCGATGACTCATCATACGAGAGTATCTGTGATGAAGTGAAGCCCATTGACGTGGCCAGGGATGCGAAAACTATGAACAGTGGGTTTGTGGATGTAATGGCGGAA
The DNA here is from genome assembly GCA_036940105.1 of Skeletonema potamos. Classification (NCBI taxonomy): domain Eukaryota; phylum Bacillariophyta; class Thalassiosirophyceae; order Thalassiosirales; family Thalassiosiraceae; genus Skeletonema; species Skeletonema potamos. The sequence continues at coordinate 6,508 of JALLBJ010000205.1, forward strand.
ATTTTTGCCAAAGTCGACCCTTCCTTGGCCATTGATGAAGAAGGCGAAGAGGAGAAGAAAGTGGAGGAGATGAAGAAGCGTCGTTCCTCGATTGTTCAGTGTGAAATGCTTGTTCGCGATTTATCTAATCGTAGCATTGGAAGTACTGATGAGACGATGCAAATGCGTCGCAAGAGCCTGATCAAATTTGGCAAGATCACTGAAGATTGAGAAGACTGCTAAAGAGTACTTAGGCTGGGGATAGGTTCGATAAGGTTAGTGCAGAATTTGATTTGTATAGGTGGTATGGAGTGGAACCAACTGAAAAGGTGATGCATGATGCGGCTGTCATTTTTTCTCAAAACGTGTCACCTTTGTGGGGGTGGTCACGTGCACATAAAACGTTTAAGTGCCTCAATTAAAAGATAGCTGCCCGCTATGGCCGTTTCTCCTTTCTATGCATCATATGTAGTTAGATTTCACCATGCAGACCAGCCAAGAAGACATTGAGCTAGCATGCACCGCCTTTCGAAAAAGGGTACAGACATTCATCCAAAAATACTCCATCATCACCGACCAAGAAAGACTCTCCGTCGCAACAAAAGAGGCGCAACGTTGTGTCCGTCATGCCAATCACGTCCTATGCACATTGTCCAGTAAACTTCGCTCACTGGAAAATGCCATTAGGGCATTTCGCGAGGTTTCTGCCAATGAGTACATAGCGGCATTTTCATCGTCTCTTAACTCTACTGGTACTAATGGCAGCAGCAGCAGCGATAAACAATCACAAGAGCGTGTCTTGCATCAATGGTTTGCAAATTATCTCCGATTACGTGATGGATTTGTCTTATTTGAAAGCGGGGAGCGTCGTCATTGTCAGGATGTAGAAGATACAACTTACCGTGATTTCCCTTCGCGGCTGCAGTCCAAGCCAAAGCACAGGGATGGATATACACGAACATATTCATCGAAATTGGGATATACGGGGTATGGTATGGATGAATTCAATGATGATGATGTCGGTATTCGAAAAAGATTAATGGATCAAATTATTATCGCCAAAGGTGGGGGAGACAGAGAGAAACTTTGGGATAAACTCATTAACGATGATACAGTTGAAATTTGGAATATGTACTTTGATCAAGTCAATGCAGTTTCTGGCTCTCTAAGAAAAGAATTGTCAAAGATTCAATCTAAATTTGTCTCCGACATTAATCAACAAATACAAACCCATCGTCAATGTAGCGGGAGCAATAACCACAAGAACATCATTGGAAAATTGAAATTGGTAACCGATGACAAGGCGGAACGTATCTCATTTGGATCCATGGATGTATGTCGTGAGGGGAATAAATTTACATTGTTGGATAAGGGTGGATCATTACCAATTGGGATGACTGTGTTGGATTGGAAGAAAAAGTTTAGCTTGCCAAAACAAAAACAACAGCAGCAGCCACAGCAAGGGCTGAAGAAGGAGCAGTCTAACCAACACCAACATCAGGTGAAGAACAAACGAAGACGAATTATGGAGGAATCCTCATCATCTGATGAGGAAAGAGACGATGGTGATGATATACCATCCAGCAAGAAGAAGATCTCGAGCAGCAGCTCCACCCTTGTCAATAATGGCTTGGTAATACGAGAACGTCGTGAGGTAACAACAACATCATGCTCCTCTGGAGCCGAAGCAAACAAGAAGACATCCTCTCTGGATCAAATCAAACGACAGGCCGGAGTATCCGCAACACAGTTAGAACAAGGGTTCGATCAACTCGAAGGGGAAGAATTCAAGTCTACCATGGCAGCCAATGAAGATGATGTGAAGGAAGGATTTTTGGCAAACTTTGGCGATTTTTCTACTACCTGTCCACAACTGAGATCGACAGTCACACAGTTGCGCCTACTTCTCAAACAAGACGAGTATCAGAATCGACATTGCTTCAACTACGATGCTAGATATTTATGGGACGACTTAGTAACACTTCTCAATGATCGATGGGAATATGCCTATGAGGTATTGGGGAAAGTTCGCAGAGATACATCATCGGGTGCGTTGGAGGAATCATCCGATGAGGCGTATGATGCACGTGAAAATTTTCGTGAAGTGAACATGTTGGTTGGTATACATTGTTTAGATTATCATGATTTTCTTTCTGGAGAAGTCTCAAGTTTGGCAACATCCAGTGCTTCAACTAGAAACGGTATCTCCATGAGTTTGTCGCCATACAGTGTTCTTGTCTCTCAGACAGATCACTGTTTCTTACTGGCGGCGGAAGAAGCATTCAAGACGGCCTTACTTCTTGTATTGGAACAAGAAGGCTATCAAAAGACACTTCCAGATAGCATTACGAACCGGTTTGTCAAGGGTCAGCACTTCCTTCTCCGTGGGAGGGCTCAACATAATATCGGTCAGGCATATGTGGAACAATCACAATGCAAGTTTCTCGAACAAGGAGGAAATCGTAAAAAAAAACAGCTACTTCTCAAACAGGCCTCGAAGGAGTTTGCAGATTCATTGAACTCTGCCAATCTTTCCAGGGGTAATACGGTTGCAATCTATGGTCATGCTGACGCAGGACTTATTGACAGTGATACCGGTTGCACGTGGACAAGCAATGCTATGAGACAATCGTTTGAAGCATTGAAGCTCATTTCTCTAACCAATCGGTCCTATGGTATATGTTTGTGGGAACTGGGTGAGTTGGAAGAGGCAGAAAACAAGCTCTGTCCAACAACTGACTTGTCTGATTATCTATATTTCTTGGGAGCTGAGCATATTTCAATTGATGAAGTTGTTGATGCCTTACGTGATCCGTATTGGTGTGCCATGACGCTAGCAGAGTTTGCCACACGATCTCTTGAAGACATGCCCTCTCGAGTTGGTAACGAAAAGAAGGGCAATAACATCTTGCGGATGCTAAAGCTGGCATTTCAACAGGCACGCTTAGTGAGTGATAAAATCTTTTCTCTGATGCGCGAGCACTCTATTGAAAATGCGAATACTGTTATATCTACGAGACAAGAGATTGATAGAGAAGAAAAACAGATCTGTGACATGTGGGAAAAGAAGAAGGCATCATCACGAAAGAATATATCACACCCCCAAAGTTCTCTTCAAAATGCTGTCACGACTGCTCTCCCGAGGAGGGATGTCGGAGGACTGGTTCATAGTGCAATAGCAAATGTTGCTCCACGGAAAATATTCATTCAGGATGGATCTTCGTCGTCTTTTCGTCGCAGTCGAGCTCATAGAAAGGGCAAGCGGAATAAGGATGAGAGGAAGGCAGCATCAAACAAGTTTAATGACGCATTTGGTGTTGAAGGGAACGAATTCAACTTCAACTCTGACAGATCTGATACGGTAGGCCCCGATGCATCGCAACAATCATCACAACATCATTGTACTCATCTCAAGTGGGGCGATGAATTGCTCGATGATGATGAACGAAATGCATACCCCGCTTGCTGTCCACCATTGCCTCCCAACATCCCATTGAACATAAAGATGGCAATCACCGCCAAACTTGGTGATATTTTACCAAATGACGACAAACTAGTAGCTAAATTGTATATGACGCATAATTAATGAGGCTTTTTGTTATCTGTTTCAATATTCCAACGAAATGAATGTATCTACCGGAAGTGTTGGGATCATAGTTGTGATAAATCTATTGTGAAGGTCATGAAATGCGACTGCTGTGGACCCTTCGCCCCCAAAAGTCTACGAAAAGCATTTCGACATAATGGACCATGGGCGATGCTGAAAGTTCTTTAATATCCTAGAGAGGATGATGCTCCACTTCCCTGCAGTCCCATCATTTGGCGAATACGTTGCTTTAATGAACCATTTCCTACAGTTTCATCCCAAGAAAAGTACTTCTCTAACACCTCCTCATTGGCGATTATGGGCTCATTTAACATGCGTTCGTATTCCGCAGGATTTTGCTCTAAGAACTGAATTTGATTCAACGCTTGTTGTGGAATGGCTAGGTCAAAGAAAACAAACGCTTTGGGATTGAATATCTCAAACACAAACCTTGACCCGAAGTAAATCGGGATCGAGCCAGCAAGAAAGGCATCTAAAATCTTTTCTGAAATATACCCAGGGGCGTCGGCATTATTCTCCATGACGAGGGCAAATCGATACCTAGAGAACAGCTGAGAATTTTGTCCTTGTCCATCTCTGCCACTGGACGTTGACACAGGTAAGATCGAAGGCGGCCGAAGACCTTCTTCAAAAGGCTCACATTGTTCTGGTGATCCATCCAGTTTTGTTGGCGGACGAACTTCAAAATTGCCCTGACATTTTCCTGCTGTGTGAATTGGCCCAATATCTGACAAGGCTCGAGCTGCTCTTTCTCGATACTCGACATAATGAGAGTTGATGTAAAGGAGAAAGTTTTCTTTGGTATTCTTGGGCTTTTTACTTGTATCAATAATCTTTGGCAAAATCGATTCGGACGGTCTCGTCTTGTGTAGGTACCATAACTTCATTGAGCAGTAGGGGACACGAATGCTGTGTCGAGTATCTTCGTGGGGACCGATTATATACGACCGTTCTCCGGGAGGTAAATAATTCAGGGTAAACTCTCCGTTCGGGTTGAGAAGGTGCAGTGGGTGCATGTCATAATACTCGGCATTGACGTGGAGTTGTCTCCCAGGGAACTGTTCGAGAGAATATATTTCACACTTTTGGTGAGAGTGCATGATCAGAATGTCGTTTGACGTGGCTTGGTTCACAGTGTCATCTGTCAGTGGTATAGCAGTATTGAATAAAGGTTGTCCAGGCTGATATTCTACTTTCCCTTCGAACTCTGGGAAGAGTGAGTTGGCGAGGAAAAGTCCAAATGTTGAGTACTTGAATTCTTTGCGAGTCAGCCCTAGAGATCCTCCGCAGTAAAATAGTTTGCCATGCTGAGATTCTACAGCACTTGAACCACGCATCTCGCTGCCATCGCGGTGACGATGCCCACCATGCACGCCAAACTTATTGTCACTAAAAGTAAATGGTTGATCTGCCAACGACATGGTAGCTTGATCCATTTGAGCTAGTCGCGTTACTGCATTTTTCAACCTATTACCGTCCATAAGATCAAGTTCGTCTCCGAAGAAGTAATCGAATCTGTCCTTGAGTTTTTGTGCAAGTGCTCGGACCACCATCTCCCTTCCTTGGTCGTCAGAGTACAACAGTTCTTCATACTCAACACAGAGAACGTTATTGTACTGGCACAACGACGCATCGATCCTCGTCTCGGGGCTTATTCCACGATTGGCGACGACGAATAGGATCTCGTCAAATACAGTTCGATGCTGCTTGTATAAGCCCATTAGATCTAGTATATGCGTCTTGGTCACGATGTGCCCATCATCGATTGACACATCTTTATCATGCCGCCGTATTGTTCTTTCCTTGTTGTAAATCATGAAGCTATACTCAGCATCGGGCTCAAACATGCCAATCAAGACATTGTTCAACACAGTTGATGCTGTATGAGGAGGACTTGCTTGAAAGATGTGATATGTTTTCCCATTTATTGTGAGAGGGGCCTTGTCTTTCGTCACGAAAGGAGCAACTTCCTTCATGGCACCAGCACCAGCACCAGCACCACTACTACGAATTCCAAACTTTTCTTCAAGAAGACTAGCTTGCTTGCCATCTACCCGTACGGACTCCATTTCTACTAATCTGTTCAGTGCAACAACTAACTTCCACTCACTCACAACACTGGGGTCTTCAAAGAAATGATGACGTAAACGATTGGCCATTTTGTTGACAACATCTTCCATCCCATCGGGATTGGAATATACTAGCGCATCGTTATCAACACACAAGACATTGTCATATTCACATAGCACACCATTAATGGGTGCAACGAAGTAAACTTCGTCAAACTTCGGCTTTATTGTCTTGTACAAAGCTAACAAGTTCATATCATGAGTCATCGTCACGACAGAAGACTCGATTGGCACGATAAATCCCCGTTGACGCACTAATAGTTGGGAAGAATCCTCCATGTATGACACGTAAGCATCGAGAGGTTCAAATAACCCTACCAAAATATTGCTTAAGATTGTACAGTCCATCTCATCTGGACAAGCAAGAACAACGTGAAAGTTTTTCCGCTGCGGCTGCTCTGCTGATACATCTCTAAGTGATGAGATAGCGGCATCGCTGTCGCTAGTGGTGGCGAGATAAGCAGCTGCGACGTCGTTTTGGTATCCTTCCAGAATTTTAAGCAGACGTAGATGGCGGTCACCCCATTTTCTTATCAAATTTAGCAACATCTCAGACATAGATGATAGCAATTCTGGTGTGTAAGGACGTTCGGTTGGTCCAGATCGTTGAGAATCATGATGAAGAGGATCTAATCGGCGCCTTTGTTGCTTATTTGACTTCAGAGATTCTTTGTACTTCACCACTGCTTTCCAAACGCAAGGAACCGACTCGATGTCTATCGGTGTAACACCCTCACTTTGTCCTAAGAAGCGTGTCATACGAACTGCCTCTTCCGGCCCCATGTCATCGTCTGTTAATCGCTCATAAGAAATAAAAATGCGATTGTCGTTCAGCTGCAGGAATCGTTCCATCCAGTAATCCACAAATTTCGCGAATCTTGAAATTTGAATTGCAGCCAATCTATCACGCCATTCAATCCATGCATCGACAGGAGCACGCTGGCTATGGACTGGTAGATGATTCTTCATCTCGTATATATGATTGAAAAAACTTGGTATCGCGTGCATAGGGTTTCGTATGATGACTAAGGCTCGGTTTATCTCATCGTCCCATGGTACCAAACGACCCGCGTCGTGAGGATAGTGAGTTTTCACTGTGACTACACGTTTGCCTCTATTATTGCTGTCCCAGTCATCACCTGTCCACAAGCCCGTGATTGCTTCGACGAGGTTCCAGGTCATCCTGGCTCCACAACCGGGGTACGATGCGGCGTAAGCCGTCTCGAATGGCTTTTGCGGTGGCTGAGGCCACGTAATCTCACAGCCCCCCCCTGGAAGCGCGATGGACAAGCGCCTGCGTTGAGTACCTCCTTTCCCAAAGACTCCAAACTTATTATCCATAACTTCCATTGGCTGTCCTGCCAAGTCAGCCGCAGCCTTTGACATTGCTTCCAGTCTTAAAAGCGAATTTTCTTCTTTATCGAAACTTAACCATTCCGAACCCTGACCAAAAAAGTATCGAAACCGATTACGAAATTTATTTGTCAAATTTCGTATCACTCCAATCAGCTCATCTCGGTTGTTATAAACCAGTTCCTCGGAATCTATACAGAGTACATTCTTGTACTCACACAGATCATGTAAATCAGGTCCCACAGAATCAATCACGCTACTAATGGACACAACGAAGAGAACTTCATCAAAGAGTGGACGATACTTCTTGTAGAGATGTAACAAATCAAGATAGTTTGTTTTTGTCACTATCGATGATGCAATGTTGATGGCGTGTCCATTTTGAATCACGGGCTGTTCAGGTACTTCCATGTATGCAATATCAGCATTTGGTTCAAAGACGCCCACGAGCCAATTGGTTAGAAATATAGCGCCCGTGCTTGGAGGAGAGGCTTGGAATATGTGGAAAGACTTGTCCATTGTTGTCGTTGAGGGTTTTACCTCAGGCAAAGCCTGTATATCAACAATGGTCTCCAAATCAATCGATTGCACTTCACTAACCTCCTGTTTTCCTTTCTCGATAACAACATCATCATCGTCTGACTTGGAAGCAGTGGCCTCAAGGTATACCTTGTACACCTCTCGATGGTATTTGCTCAGTATATTCAATAACCTCTGATGTCTACTCCATCTATTGATCAGTTCTAGCAGCATCGTGCTGATTGCCATTAAATCTTCAGGAAGATAGGGACGTTCTTCCTGAGACCATACCCAGTTATAGTTATATTCATCGCCCACACCTCTGTGATGATGAACCACACTTTTCCAGAGACAAGGAACATCTTCTAACCGAACCATCCTTACCATAGCCTTAGTTGTTGTCTCAGCAATGGAATGGTCATCGATACTACCACCAAACATATCCATCATTTCTACGGTATTCGACTGTATCCCATCGTGCAAGAATGTTGCCAACCGTATTGCCTCATCTGGTACATCATCTTGTTCCATCAATTCTTCATAGGATAGATATATTCGATTGGCATCATTACCTAAAAACTTTTCCATCCAAAAGGAAACAAATCGTCGATACAGCAATATCTGTGAATGCAATTGCTTTTCACGCCATTTAATCCATGCATCATGAGAGGATTGAGCATGCTCGTTTGTAAATGGTGCTCGAGAATCTGGACCCAAATGATTATTGATTCTATAAACTTGATTGAAATATTGCGGTATGGCATGCATTGGATTGCGAAGTAGAACGAATGCTTTGGGTATGTCTTCATCCCAAGAGGCTAATTTGCCAGAGGTATGTGGAAAGTGAGTTCGAAGTGCAATTACCTCGCCCTGTCCGAATACATTGCTTTCACCCAGTGCCTCCATCTTCCTGAGTGATGGACTTGTACTGGCGTCTCCTACGAGCAAACCAGTCATGCTCTCTACGAGACTTTTGGATGTGATTTTATCATCGTAGGATGGAAAAGATGCAGCGTAGAATGATTGCTTGAGAAGCGGAATGGACGGTAGCTGTGGTTCTGGTGACTTTATTTCTGGACAATTGAAAGAAGAAGTTAATTGCAGTTGTCTCCGTTGCCGTCGTATTTTCGTCCTCCATGTCACTGTTGTATTATTATTTCTATAAGCAGCAGAAGTGTTAGATTCTCTGTCGGAAAAAGTCATCGAAGAAAATAGAGGCTGGTCTCCGCCATCATTTGTGGCACGTGGCTCGAGAGCGGCCGCATTTTGCCGAGTAGAAAAGAGAAGCAGTGTAACAAATGATACACATAATGCTGCTGCAACTAGGACAACAACAACTCTTCTTCTAATTGTCATAGAGTCATGAATGAGGGGGTCACTGAGGACATCATCATGGAGATAATTAGATATGCCATTAATTTTTTTTACGCCAGTGTGCATGCAGCATGCAGTGCGTGCTGATGAGGAGAGGAGGTGAGGGGAAGCCAGAAAAAAGGTACCTTTGTACTCATATGTACGTAGATACTATCACATGACACTCGCTTTCTCAATCACCAGAAGCAGATCAATCATGCATGTTTTCTATCCGTATGGATGCACTTTTGGAGCTTATTGGCCTTCAAAACCTCTCATAATTTCCAACACAGAAACTTGTCAACAACTATCACCAGCAACTCATTCAACCAAATAACCAGTCAACATGGCATTCCCTCTCATGCTCATCATTTACTTCGTATTTATTTACTTATTTACTTACTTTGTGAAACGACGAAAAGCTCAACAGCAGCAAGCCAGGCTGCACTCCAACATCTGTGCTCGCTTCCATCCGGTAGCGCTGCAATCGATCCTCCGATCTGTCGGTCATGAACAGGCAGAACAACACGCCAACAACCGTGTAGAGTTCAGTAAGCAACTCCACACACATGTGTTTGTTAAAGAGGAAGCAGCGAAGCAGCGCAACTACACCTTTGGAGGTGTTTGCACGAAGGTACCCGTCTCCAAGCTGAGACCGCCATCGATCCTCCGAACTGGTTCACGAGAAACAAGGGCCAACAACCGTGTAGTAGAGTTTCGTAAAGAATACTTGAGGCATGTGTTTGACAAGGGATTACCAGCCAAGCAACGCAGCAAGACCTACCTGGTTCATTTGTGCCCCTATGCCCCTTCAAGGAAGAAGTCTATGGTCAATGTGCTCGATAGACAACGTTATGAGCTGGAGTCCTGCAATTTGGCCGCTCGTTTCGATGAGCTTCAAGTTGAGAAGGAGGAGCACGTGGAGGATCTTTGCGTGGAAGAGGTCGTGGAGTTTGACCCCCAGGACGATGCAGTGGAAGAAGTGCTTCGGCCAGCTGACCCGGTTGTACTTCAGGGTAGGAAGACCACTCTGCAGCGTGAGACAGCGGCATTGAGTGACAACCTTGGGGCATATTGGAGCAGAGCTTCTCCTCGTTGTTTGACGCGAAGTTCAAGGGCACGGAAGCGGCCCGACCGCTTCATATCATTGTTCTGAGGGAGTGGAGTAGGTAGCGGAGAGTAGTTGACAAGGCATGTGGTTCAAACCAAGCCACCACTGTCTCGCAGTGCTGAAGATCGAGTAGGTATGCCTTGAAGTGAACATAGCCGTGAGGGGGGATCCTTGGAGAGTGGAGTCGATGTATATTTCATATTGTGTTTGCATGTGTGTGTGTGATTCATGTCGGTGCGCCTTATATTGTGCAGCCGTGTTCATAGATGTTGTCCTTCCCCCTTTCCGAGCCTGGCCAGCTTGGGCAGGGGGATTCGCTCTCACCTAACATTTGCTTCTTTCGTTTCATTTATTTTCAGGTCAGCCACCCATCCCTCTTGTCGAGTCGGGCAATCGGATTATGAAAACGAGTTCACTGACACTTTGATTCTTTCGCCTCGTCTCGTTTTCTGTCTCACCTAACATTTGCATTCTTGCTTGCTTCTTTCTTTTTATCTTTTGCAGCATCAATCCCTCTTATTGTATCAGCGATCAGATGATTATCATTCAACTTTACTAACAATTTGCTTCTTTCACTTCCTCTCTCCTCTCAGGTGCCATGTCAACCGGCGGTCGTTTTTTCATCCTAACATCCCACTGACTTCCATCCAACACCCTCAACCGTCAACCCCTCTTGTTGTTGTTGTATTGACGATCAGATTATTCAACTTTACTAACACTTTCCTTCTTTCGCTTCCTCTCTCCTTTCAGGTGCCATGTCAACCGGCGGTCACTTTTCATCCTAATATCTTACTGACCTTCCAATCCAACACCTTCAACCATCAACCCCTCTTGTTCTAATCAGATTTTTATTCAACTTTACTAACACTTTGCTTCTCTCCCTTCCTCTCGACTTTCAGGTGCCATGTCATCCGGCAGAGTCATGTTTCTCCCTCTCCCGCTGCTCAGTTTCTAACAAATCTCTCTCTCTCTCTCTCTCCCTACTCTGCGGGTTGTTTTGTTTGTTGTGTTGTTGTCTGGCCACGTCATCCCCACTTCTCCGTCGCTTCCCCACCATCTCCACCCCCCAACAACCTCTTGATCTCCAAACCAGCACCTCCTTTCCATCAACCCCTTTAACGAGTCCGGAACGACTTTAAACTTCGTAACTCGGACGAGGATAACTACCAATACCATGGTTGGGAGCTCGCTGAGCCGTGTTAGAACTAGGGGCTGGAAGTTGTGGGCTCGCTGAGCCGTGTTGTGGATGGCATTGGTTCAGAACCATCGGGCAAAGACAGGGCAAAGTTCCCGTGCAGAAACCTTGGGGGTTTCGCTAAACCATAAGTCTAACCTGGTACCTTCGGGTTCCAATGGCCCACCCCATCATATATTGTCAGTTGGCCTTTGCGAGGCGATGGGGATCAGTACACTCTTTTCTCTTGAGAGGGAGTGGAAACCAACAACCGACAAAACTTCAAACCATCTCTCTTGTGGCCGAGTGTTACTTTCACTCCTACCGTCGTACACTAACCTCCTGATCTATCAATTGATGTTCCAATCTACTTCGTCACCTTGTCACTTCATCATTGGATACACGGTTTGTTCATGAAGAGCTGCATATGCTCTATGCTCTTCAAATCGTACGGCATCATCTCCTCTTGCTCCATCCACACACATGGTGACGCTACTCGCTATTAGAGTAGCTCGCTTTCCTCCTCATCTACAACACTGGCAATGTTGCATGTTCTTCACCGTCTTGATCCATTCTCCCCCCATCAACAATGCGTTGTAGAGTATGCACATAAGAGACGATTCTTTTACTACTGCTGTCGACGCACCTAGCCTGCCAATGGTCCTCTGTGTATGATTTTCAATCACCATTGACATATTGACAGAGGTAGGATAGGAAATTGATTTTAGCCATCATCACTCATCACGCTATTGATGTAAAACACCATTTCCATTTCGTCGATGACTGTATGTACTACTCATACAATCCGCGGCCGCCGTATGCCTCCTGAGGTAAGATAAACATTTTGATTGCTGGATACGTTCAAGCTTTCTTTCAAAAAATGTATTGCTGAATCGAACATGATCTACTTTGTCCTTGACGTTGGAAATAAAACATTCATTATTACCTATGGTAGAAAAGGAGGGAAAGTTAAGAATGAGAACAAGGAAGATAACAAACAAGGAGTAGCGGCAACAGTTACGTAGTCACTCACCCTCCCAAAGAAATCTTAATGGTCCGTAGTATTTCACTTGCGATATCACATTGAGTAGACACAAGAAGTTGCCCTTGTTGAAGATACTGTTAGTATTGTCATCCTCTTCGTTGATCTCTTTCTTGTAAAGGATCTTCCAAAGGAATTCTCACAGTAACTCCAGCAAGAGAGAAACAACTTAATGGCTCGCTCAAGCACAACTTCCTCAACATAATCAATTCTCATTAGCAAAGCTATCATCATTGAAAATGAGTTGATTAGGCGCTGGAACAAAACAATTTGGTTGTATGATACCCCACCTCGATAGGGATCAAAGCGATTGCAATAAAATCCAAATGCAAAAGGAAGCAACCTTGCCATTGCTATGTAATTTTCGGACGCCCACTGTTTTGCTGGCAAGTCTCCGGGTTTCAGCCACTCTAATTTGAGACTACTCGCCTTGGACATAATAGGGGAAAACTCATCTTCAAATTTTGATTTCCGTGAAGCTTTTGTCATCATACTAAACATAAAATTAACCAGGTCTGACGTGATACCGGAGAAGAGTAAATGCATGGGGGTTTCGACGAAACGATGGAGCTCGCAACCAACTAGCCATATTTCAGGCAATACGTTTTCATTTACAAGGTTTTCTGCGTCAAGAAACTCAATAAGTTTTGTCCTCTTCTCAGCTTCGCTTCCAAGTTTATTTAACTCAACTCGCAAGGATTTTGCTGATTTGTAGCAGTTCTCTCTCACATATTCATTGATGCCAAATGTTCTAAGGTAACTCACAAATTGGTACTTAAACCACCTTCCCAACGCTATGTGCCAGAATGAAACTTTAATAGCAACTACAAGCCAATCAAACGTTTGCCTCACTGGACGTACATGTGTGAGCTCCGTGATTGCCCTGTTTTCTGGAACAGAATAATCATTGCAATTCTCAGCGCTGTCTGGGTAGGCTCTAGACTGCTTGTCATGAGATGCGAAAACCTTTTCCAATGTGCACTTTGTCCAAGCAGGACGATCAGGGTTGTTGTAATCCCAATCAGAGCATACTGGACAAATAGGGGTTGTCACGTTGGAAGAAAAAATGCCGAAAACCTCATTGACACGTTTCATAAAGCATGCCGTACATGAAGGTAGTGTCTCCTCATCCACATATGCAGCCCACTGGAATCTCTTTGAAAAAGTTCCCAACAGACCTGTGAATGTCAGGTGGCTCCTCTCTGGTCTATCTGATAGGTAAACAATCAACTTAAATGCTGTCCAGATGAACGTGTTCGTTTTGCCACAGTATCGAAGTTTTGGTGTCTGCAGCTTCCGAATTTCACGTAATGCATGTGCTACAACGCTGTGATGACTTGCCTTGGACGGACCAATGGCTATAACAAAAACGATGACGATGATATTAGACGATTATTTAGTACAAAAACTTGTGAAACGCCGTGTGGCCATTGGTAAAATAACAATTCATCACTTAAAACAAACACTATTTATGATCCATCAAACTCGGTGACATCAAGGCGACGCATTCTAATCTTCCTTGTCTATGCGGCGCTCCATCCAACTCTGAAAGTCACTCAACATCCTTTCCATTCGTTCTTCTGAGGCCCTGATCTCTGTGAGGACATCTGCGCGCGATCGTTCATTTGCCTTTTTGTGGCGCATTTCCATTGTAAAGAGCTCATTCTTCATCCTTGAAGCCAGGTGACGTTCTGTGGACATGAGCTCTCTCTTTACATGACAACGGATGTGAGTAGCACTCCCCTGCCAGCTATCTGTATACTTTGCAGTCGAAGGGGTTCCATCCAAGTGAATTCCATCGACGTCCACAACTGCGCACATTAGAATCTCCATGGGATGAGATAAAAACCTGACAACGGCGTTAGCTGCAATGCATTGGCAAAACTTGCTGCCACAACCATTTGCCCCATTGCTTTCCACAAAACTGTAATAAGTCATATGAGACACAAACGCCATGATAGAAACCAACAAGAATATCAGCAGTAGAGCCACAGCAGCGCCAAGGATTCCTCCACTGTAGTATGCTCCCAGAGAATCGCGAATTCCTGCAGCTGCGAAGAGGAATACCACAAGTGTACTCGTGAAGAACAGCAGTGCTGCACAGTATTGCATGACAGTCCAGCGTTGATCAAACAGACGACGGAAGGCACGAAGTTCAGCGATATACACAAGTCTTGAGCGGTTTCCATATGCGCTATTTTCTGAGCGGAATGTGACTTGCTTATTGTAGCAATCGATCGCCGTCGCAATAAGAACATACCCAAGCAAGATGAAGGCAACGAATGTGAATGCTACAAATGAAATAACGGAGAACACGGACTGGAAATCATCAACGTTGAATTGACCGAGCAAAATTGCCCAAACTTGAAAGTACGCGTTTTTCTTTTCGCAGTATCCATTGGCGTCGCAATTTTTACCTGATAGCATCACGTAGAACATTTGCGAGCTCGATAATACAGCGATTATTAAGAAAAGGAGAATCCAACGCATTCCCAGGAGCACCTGTAAAATTTGCAACAGATACAAGATGTGAGTGGATTCTATCAACATTATCTATTTTCAAGAAAGAGCCAAAATCAAAACATCCTTACCTGATGCAATAACTGGACCAAATTGACAACTTGCCAATTAATCACGCTCAACCACGAAACGAGCTTGAACCAAAGAGCACAAATTGCCGCAGCAAGATAGCTTCTCATGTAATCAGTGATGGGTACAGCTTCATAGTTAGTCGATATTGATACTTCCATCCAAATTACACCACCGAATGCCAATGCGATTGCTAACCAATCAATAACATCCACCCATCGGAAGTTGTTTTCGACAAAGGCTTGCCTTGAGATTTTGATCATAGAAGACATTTGTCCAAACTTTCTAAGTATGGCGTAGAGAATACCAATCAAAGAAAGGAAGTATGTTGTCGTGTATTGTGAGTTTTGAGCCGCTCCTTCGATGACGTGATAGGCCGACATTTGAAACGTCACCAATAAGATCAATAAGAAAAAGAGATCAAAGAATGCCATCGTCAATGTTGGTCGAGATCCTAACTCTTTATCTAATATGTGTCGCAATAGCTTCGTCTTAGATGCCCTATCCACCTCAGCCGTCTCTTCCAACGCCAAGATGGCGGGTATAAAGTAATCTAGTCTTGATACCTTGTAATACAGTGCAGCACGTTGAGATGGGGATAATTGCGTACCTGCGAAGCGCACCCTTTTCGTGGAGGGAATCAATGCATTTTCATCCTCATCTTCAGAGAGAATTTCAAGGTAGTCCACGCCTCTTCGGGCGACAACTGGGTCTACGGCCTCAAGCATGTATACGAGCCAGTTTCCAATGGTATATTTGGAGCTGATAGCCCGACGAACGATGGATAAGGAGAATACGCGCGCCTTGACCGGATCGCTGTCATTGAGTAGAAGCAGTGTCTTCATTAAGGACGGGATAGACGCGACGGACGAAACAAGCGACTTTGCAATCCAGTCTGAATCCCCCGACATTACAGGTGCCGAACCAGCTCTCCATGCTGCGAACGCTTCTGATTCATCTGCACCCAGCGGGCCATCAGTTGACTCCAAGCCATCCAAGATAATGCTCAGCATTCTAAAACTCCATTCCACTACAGGTGGCATGGCAAGGTTGAGAGGGAAGACGTCGTCTATGTCGGCATCTTCAGGGGGATTGGAGATGACGTCCGACTGACCGACGCTCCTGGCTGCTTGCTGCTGTTGACTTGCACGACTCGCACCACCTGCTACGCTATTGTTGTTGTTGTTGTTGTTAGCACTACGATCGCCACTTTCACCGTGCGGTTCGTCATCATTTCTTGGAGCAGTGGCACTCCAGGTGTTGCGAAATTCAGATCTTTGTCTTTCCGCATCCAAAGCTGCATCCTGAAGTCGGTACGACGCTCGAGATTGTTGTACCGCACCGTCAACCTCGTTCGACGCGGAGTAGGCACTTCTAAAAGCGCTAGGCAGTGATAAGTTGGTAAGGACAGATCGCTTTCCTGTCAATCCAGACGCTTCTTCCCTACCACCAGCCATTTTGTTGATGCGTTCTTCTTCATCCTGGCCCATGAGTTGTGACATTCCCTCGACACGACGTTCCGATAAGTTGGGTTGCTGACCATCTCTTGCACTTCCCATTCCCAAATTGCTAGATTCATATCGGCCCACGCCCACACCAACACCATTATTGTTACCATTATTATTTTCCACATCTTCGGCACCAAGCATACCCGGAACCTCTTTACTTGAATATTCAATCCAGTCATAAATGGAATCCACTAGAGGAATGCGTCCCGTCACACCATCAGTGCAGATTACCGCACGTGGATACGCTTTGACAAGTTCCACAACAAATGAATCTAGCTCTGTCCGGGGTGAACGTGTTGCACCACTTCCCCCCAAAAGTCCAGGCTGTGCTACTGCCGCGCCGCTTGGTTGTGCAGCAGCAGCACCACGTGCAGAATGTTGTCCGATGCTACCATCATCGTAATCCCAGCCAGTCCCATAGCCCATTCCGTCGGCTGCGCCGGTGACATCATACCGTGCTTGATTTAAAAATAAATGGACTAAGATTTCATTTCTCCCCAACAGATGCAATGCCAATCGACCCTGCTCGTCGGGTTGTGAGGCGGAAGATTTTCCAAGTGCCAATAATGTTGCGCGAAGTTTGGAAAGAGAGGACGATGGAGAGGAGCACGCCCTGTGGAGATCTGTAGTGTTGCCGGCGCCGAGGTTGGTTTTCTCTGGCGAGCGATATTGACGGTAACTGCTAGTAGTGGCCTCCATGTTTTGAGCCGGAAAGAGAAGGCCAAGCAATCACTCCCAGCAGCAGCGACGTTGGCGGCTGTGTATGATGACTAGTTCTTTATTGTTATTGATACCCCCAAAATCTCGAATGGTTGGAATAATAAGGAAGCCGGCCGTGGCACGTGTTGGCCTACTTATTGCGTACGATACTGTGGGAACTCCCCTCTCCTCTAGAGAGAAAATGGCGTGCATGGTAGTCAGGTGTTGAGGCTGAGGCGTGGGACGGGATCTGACGGGAGCCGGATTTGAATTTTCCTTCTCTCAGTTTCCATCGGGATATGGGTCGGTGATAGGGGCGAGTCAAAGTCTTATCCATTGACTTGTCCGACCAAGAGTAAATAAGCCTCTTGACTAAAGGATGGCACAAATGCAAATTGCTATGACCATTCAACACGGAATTAACTTTAACATTACTAGCCATCGGACTTGATTGTCCATGCATCGATTACGTGTGTGTGCACATCACCGAGCAAGAGCAAGAATTACTCAAGCTCAAGGTCAAGGGAAATCAGGAAAGATCTTAAAATGCACAAATTTCAGTATGATGTAGCCCGATGCAATGAGTACTAGATATCTGCCTACAAAGAGGTCCAAAGCTTCAATGAATTCTCGAAAGACCTGCAAACAATAGGAATAGGTGAGGGTTACCACTTCACCATCTGAGCAAAGTATTACAGGCAAAGTATGAACTCACCCTAGAAGCTTCCCCAACAAGTTTGACACCGCCACTAAGAACAAGCAGCGGAATCTCTGCGGGTTTGACCTTGTCGAAATCCACAAGTTGTTTCTGTCCTGATGCTTTCTTTATTTCCTCTTCCTTAAAGTCAACTGGAGGGCCAACCAATCTCGTCTTGAAGAACCCAAAAAAGCTAACGTCAAGTGTCACCGGCTCACCTCTTGCTCGATCGAAGAAGAAGCCACCTAATAGTCGGCACGGTCCACCAACCAACAAATCTCCATAAAAGGCAATAATTTGAATTAGTTTCGTCGATCCAACCAATATGAATGTTGTTGCCAAAGCAAATATGGTTCCAGCTAAGAACGTCTCCACACTCTCGTGTATTGGAAGGATCCAGTTCAGTCCATTCTCCTTAATAAACGGACCCACAGCCTCGTTAAAGAAACTTTCCACTACACACAATTCCAATCGAATACGGAGCAATCCACCAGCAATGAGGGGTCCGTATTCAGAAAAGTTTTCATCTCCAACCACGGCACGTGTAGATCCCTGAAGGAAGCGGTAGAATGAGTCCGAGGCACCACATACTGGGCGGAAATTGTCGGGATTAAAATCTCCAGTGGACAGAGTTGACGTTGCAGCTGCATAGGATGATTCTGGGTCGATCACAATTGTTGACAGAGCGAGAACGGGCGCCGCAACGGCTGCTTTAGATGATATGATAGGCGATGATGAGGAATATTCGACGCCATAACCAGCATCGTCGCTGAACCCAAATGGATCAAATTTTTGCAACAGTCGCTCTTCATCATCAAATATTGTTTTTACCCGGGAAAATAGTTGTTTACTTGGTGTGCAAGCCGATGCGGAAGTAAACGATGAAACTCGGGACGATAGTGATGGGCTGATAGGAGAAAACGCCAAGACGACGTGCTGCAGGTCTGCAAGAACCAATGCAAAGAGGCCGCCGCCTGCCTGTAATAGCATGGTGGTTGATTTCTTCTCGTTTATGGTGGTTGGATGTTGGGTAGTGAGGACGTCCATCACTATTGCTGTTGCTGCTCGCTGCTATCGCTTGCCTTGATTGATGAGCAAAAGCGCGAAGATACGTTGTGCGTTTTCACTGGCCAAGCAAGGTGTGTAAAAAATATCTACTCCTATGAAAGAAGAGATAATATTATGGGAGATACATATTCATCTAAGGTGGTACCATAGAGTGAAAACCCGATCATCCACGCAAGGGTAATACAATCCCAGAACCAAGACTAAGCGTCCTAATCGGGATGGAAGCTACAGATCCCATGACAGCCTTGAAAGTCATGGGACTCGGCGCAACCTCTTCCTTTCTTGCCAGATACAAATGGGGATGTGACATGCTACACGCTATGTAACCCTGCACGTTTCAGTGGGGGCGTGTTCACAACGACAACAGAGGGCCCAACACAAGAAGAATTAGCGAAAGGAAGATTTATCACTTACATTACTGCTTTTGGACCAAACGAAAGCGACGCCAGAGCTCGTGTAAAAGTTTCTGGCCAATTCTGGTTGTATCACTTGCATTAACAATCCTGGATGCAAACAAGGCTGATGGAAATGCCATGAGACAGTGAGAAAATATACGAAAAGTAGATGTAGATGAATTTAATGATTCGCATTCTCTAGTGTGAGTTGTGGATGACAAAGATCTTAATTAAGTTACGTTGTTTCGCACAGCCTTCAGACGACATGAAAATATACTTTCCACTGTTGTTTTTTTTCCTTGTGCTGCCAACAACAAACACATTCTCGTCATTTATACTTTGATTTCCCCCCACGAAGTCTCCCATCTTTGCAAATCGGAGCTTTGTCATCTATAGTTGGAACCCCCCTCTTCGACGAACAAATCTGTTTAAGCATGCTTCCAGTCAGCAAGGTTGGCAAGTCCAGCCTCGCTAATAACATCACCCGTTTGGGCCAATAGATCAGCAACCTCGTTCATCGATGCCGTTTTAGCGTCGATTAATTGCTTACTCTTTGCCGCAAGCTCCGCGGCTTTAGTGTCGGCCACCGCAGCGGCAGCTTTCGCTGCCGCGATCTGTGCCTCACGGGCGCGAATGTATCTATCTTCTTCAACTTTTTCCTACATTTATATCGTAATTTGATTTTTGTGAAATAGAATAGCCTCACTGTTAGTTTGATAATTCATTTGTAACAATAAAATCAAAAAATATCTTTGGTCATAATTGCTGACCTTCTTTCCCAACGTATCTCCAATTGCCATGCATCGTGTAGAGCCTACAGCAGCGGCTGATCTGGGTACAATATTTGCCGTTGCAACTCGGCGACTAATAGTGCGGGCGGCGGTAATCATCATAGTGTCGTTGCGTTCTTTTTTTGATGCTGGTGCCTGTGGCTGCTAAGCTACCATATTGTACTTGCTGTGTTGAAGGGGAGCCGCCCGTGAGAGGCGCGCACTCAGGCCTTCAGTAGTCCTCGTAGGAATCCATATGAGGTATCTACCAAGATTTTTCTATGGTGATAAAAAGTGTCCCCGTCCATCAGCTTGCTCCATATGCATCGAATCGCTACCTCCACCATCGATCGAGTTGCAAATAGATAAGAAATGGTCAGGGGGGCAAGTGAGGACAAGTATTAGAGGAGTATTATTGCTCATTCTCCTGGAGAACTGCTATTATTAGGGAAAAAATGGGAAGGCCTTTTTTGCTAATTTTTTTTTTCTCTTCAAGACACGAAGTACAAGTAGTAATACGATGAACTTTGTCGACCTTTCCACTGTCGGGACCGTGCCTGGCGTACTACCCGCCGCCCATGACTTGTCCCATATTACCATGAGAGGCCATTTCTAGCTTGTGATCGGTATTGGACGTCTGGGTCTATCGCCGTGAGCCACACTCTTCGAAAAACCGGCGTATTCATCATGACCGACCGACCCCAAAACCGGCATTATTCTCAGTTCCTATCGCACTCCTGATGGCCCAGCGCCCTCCAAACATCCTAATAAAACCAGCAAGCGATTGGCGCTTGGGTTTGGCACCGATCCATCGATGTCTAACATCATTAACACTGCTGTGCGCCATCGTCGCATGCTCTGATGAGAGCATCATCGATCTCTTCATCCTCAATTCATCATATCGTACATCGCCATCATGCGTGAACATTATATGGTCGGGAGCATTGCTGGTACCATCATTTTTTCAGCAGTATGATGGACTGCCACTTTATGTGTCTCATATTGGGAGCAACAATACTGCTGGATATTCTTCGTGTTATAACACCGTTTAACCACCAATCATCGCAACCTCTATGTAACAAACGGTAGGCGATCATGCACGTATCATCTGCGTAGCGCATTGGAAATATGATGATGAACAAGTAGACAAAGTGGCGAAAAGGTTATCATTATTACAACTGCTCATGTCCATCATCAATCGGGTGAGGAAGGTCTGAATCATAATTTTCCAAAAAGGCAATACACAACCACCAAGTAATCATTATATAACAATTATGTACGTTATGGAGTGGGTTGGTAATGAGGAGGTATCATCAAATGGCCGTTGTATTGATAGAAACGCAACTATTTGTTCAGTTTTAAACAATCCGTGGAGGAGAAACAATTTCAGAAATTCAAGCCTTCTTGTGGCTAGAATCATTATCTATAGAGGCATTTGACACCTGCATATGGCTTCTAGCGGTGTTCTGATGGTGACTAATGAACGGGTTGGTGCACTTTACGGTAGGAATTCGTGGCCTACATACTGCGACGGATCGAATCCTCCCTCCCACCATGAAAAAGCTACAGGGACTACTGCTACTATACCATGTAGAACATGTTTATTGGTGTTAATACCCGGCACTTAGTCAACATCCTGTTGAGAGGCGATCTGCACTTTGAATGGTGAAAATCGGCCGTCTACAAGGCGGCCTATGAAGTTTTATGTGCAGGTGGAAAAATGTGTGGGCCACATGCCGACTTTGCAATGGTGTATCTCTATCAATATTTGGAACTAGAATGAGCTAATGCGACCACCATGAAATGCAGAACACTTTCTATACGATTGCGCCATTAAATTAGAAAAGTAAAATGAATAATTTGTTAGTGCGTTTTTTGCTCGGCAACCCCATAATTAAGTTGATGATAAGTAGCTGAGTTCTGCCGCGCTCCTCACGTGAAGGTTTTCATTTCTCTCTGCATGCAATTCGGTTGGCTGTCTTAAGGAGTGACACGAAATACTATCAACCAGATTAAGTGTTTAGATAAATCATAAATGAACAAGTGAAACTACGTCTGTTAAAGTTAAACAAGTGAATTCTTCTAGCTTTATCCGTTAAAAACAAGGCCAACGTTCCACATGCATATCTGCTTAGAAGTAGATTTGTTGAGAGGGTCCCATGGTAGACTTGATGTACATCTGACCAATGTTTTGCCACTGCTTCTTGAGAAGCGAGGCCAAAAAGTTGGCAGCAAGCTGGACATTGACAATGATGTGTTGCTTATCCATCTCTACGTGGGCAACAGCTACGTTAAGGCACATGACCTTCTTCATTTGGAACTTGATGGTAGCCTTAACCTCGTCAATCTTTTCCTGCATATCCTCACCAGAGGAAAGGAGGGTAGGGAACTTTCCAGCCTTGGTGAGACCGGGACCCAAAAGACGAGGGATCTGCTTGATCATGTTGTCAGAAGCCAAGAAGAAATCATACTTCTTGGCAAGCTTCTTGACGAGCTTCTTGTTCTTGTTGAGCTTCTTGAGGTCTTCAACGCTCATGTGGTCAATTCCGATACGATCGGCTTGTTCACAGTGAGCAGCGTTTCCAAGCATGCAGCACTTGAGGTTAGGACGAGGAATCTGGGGAAGTTTAAAGGTTCCAGAGAAACGTTTGTCACGCTGAGGATCGTAGTTCTTCAAGGTAATCTGGATTTCAACAGTCTCGGTGAAGTTACGCTTTTTGCCTTTTCCTTCTCCGGCGGAAAAGGCAAGGACGTCATCGACGGCCTTGTCGAGGAGGGCTGAGTTCAACTTGTTAGACATGATGGATTATTTTGTACAAGCAAATGTGGCTTCTTTCGAGTAATGAATGGTCGAGATGAATCTCTGGAGGATATATATTAGATTAGATAAAGAATGTTAGATAAAGGTGAAACTCAATTTCATCTGTCAAAAAGTGCTTGGGAAGTGGATGGATGGGACGATGTATCGAGCAACCGATACACTCGAGGGAAAAAGTGGAATATATATTAGGACATTATCATCGGTCATCGACTCCCAAAGCAGCTGCAGCTCGGCGGAGGCGATGTTGTTGCTGCTTACCAGAGGAGAATCTTTAGTTGACCCGTCCCATGCCTCCTCTGCCCATGCCACGCGGTTGACTTCATGGTGCTTACCTTCTCGCAAAGAAGTGGAAGTTGGAGGTTGTTCCTTGTATTCCTGAGTTGATTCTCCGTAAACCCTGTTTAGTTTTCAAGTAAGCGGTAAGCAAATAATTGGGACTCTATCACAAGGTTCGTCGACGGAACGGAACCCTGCGTCCCTTGTATGTGAGGGCCGCTCTGGGCCACTCCCGATTACTTTTTTGTTTTATGTAATTTTCTCTTATTCTCGCTGATTTAACGTCTTTCACTAGAATGAGAAAGACGTTTGTAACGAACCTGAGCCAGTATCCAACGCATGCCACAGGGATTCACACAATCATCACCCTTGACATAATTGCAATTACTACGATGCTCCTTCATTAGTATTACGAATCCATTCATCACATAGAGAGCATCGTGAGCCGAAAAAATAACATGAGACGATACCTTCGTCAAGACAACGATCCAGACGCACCTCGTCAGGTGGGAGAGCTTGTCTTCAACTTTGATCAGGACCAACCTAAATCCTTCCTTGCGTATGATAACGGATGCAAGAAGGTTTGGAGTAACGATGATCCAATTGCAAACCCTGGTGCTTACAGGTGGGATTGTCCACAAGGAGTTGATCCTCCGGCAGATACAGGAGATAGGGGAATAGATGACGAGGACAATGGACATGACGATGACGACAGTCAAACGCTGATCTACGAATGCGTAGAAAGAAAATCGTGCAATCAGTCAAATCCAAGCGACCCATCAGTAGAAGGATGGGAGTTTAAGGGTGTATGTGACTTTGAAGGAGGCGTTTGTCCCTTTCCATTATACGATGGATCGAAGACCTACAAAAAAGGAGATGATGTAGCTGTGGAGGTTGATAGGCTCCTTCACGAGTGTGAGGACAAAAGTATTTGCAACGAAAATGTTCCTGGAGCTTCATCCGGTGCAAATGTAGAAGAAGGAGACGATGGCTGGAAGCTATTTGGAGGATGTAAGGCTGGAGAAAGTTGCAACGCCGAGGAGTTCGATACCTCCAAGGCAGCTAGCAACGAATACAATGGCGGAGACGAGGTATTCACAAAGATCGGTCATAACTACGGGACCATTGGTCGTACAGGAGGTGCAAGTGGTGGAGGTGCATTTGGCGGAGGTGGCTTTGGAGAGAATGGTGAAGGTAGTACTGGAAGCACAAGTGGCGAAGTTGGATCTGGAGAGTATGGTGAAGGTAGTACTGGAAGCGCAAGCGGAGGAGGTGAGTTTGGAGGAAATGAAGGTGGTTTCAAGCTTGTTTATCAGTGTGCAGACGAAGAAATGTGCAACAACAACAGGCCAGGCGATCCATTAGTGAAAGGTTGGGACCTTGTTGGCATATGTAGTGCTGATGGAGCATGTGCTCCACTATTCAGCAACTCTGACGAGTACAATCTTGGGGACTATGTATCTGTTTCAGTTGACAGGGTTATCCACGAGTGCGAGGACAAAAGTATTTGCAACGAACATGTTCCTGGAGGATCATCTGGCGACGATGGCTGGAAGCTCATCGGAGGGTGTAAGGCTGGAGAAAGTTGCAATGCGTTGGAGTTCGACACGTCCAAGGCAGCCAACGACGAGTATGATGGTGGGGATGAGGTGTTCACAAGGATCGGCTTTGACTATGGAGCCATTGATGTCGTTGGTTCAGTTGTAACAGGTAGAGATCATACCGCAGGAGGAGAAAATGGCAATATTATAGATTCAAATTATTGCCCAGGTTATCAAGGAGTGGGAGGTGGCGACGAAGCATCCAAATTTTTGGTCACATACGCTTACGAAGTGGAGACGTCTCAAGTAACTGATGCTAATACCTTCTTGCCAAGGCTTGAAGGACAGATCCTGTCAAACTTAGCAGCATCCATGTTGTCTTGGTGCTTGCAGGATGAAAGATTGAGGAGGAAGTTGGTGGAATATGGTGTATCCGGGATCGAATCATTCCCCATGGATGTGCCTGTCACTGGTGGGCCGTGCTCCTATGAATCTGCTGCCGCTGATGGTTGCTTTGCCATTGATGGTGGCCTAACACTCTCATTGAATCCAGGGGTAGACTCAGAAGCAGCAGCTGACGCAACGCGCGCAATATTGGAGGACGCGATGACAAGTAATGCTCTGTTGAGTCCAGACATTCCAGAGGTGGTGAAAGTTAAATATCTAGGCGATAGCTATGATGATTATGTCGACACCCTCTCAGGTGGTCAGAAGGGGAGTACAAGCGGAGCTGGGGAAGAAGACATGACCGGAACAGGTGCGACAGGAGGGAGCAAGGGACTTCCGGTTGCTTTGATTGCTGTCACGCTAGTAGTTATAGTTTTGCTTGCTTTGTGGTGCGTGAAACGACGCGTGAACGAAGATTCAAAGGACGAATTAGATACGCGCGGAGAAGATTCAGACCTCGAAGATGACCTCGACGATGTAATTGATCGTATTGGTGGAATCGGCAATCAGCCGCAAACAACGTTTGCGAACGATCCGCCAGGTTCTTTTCACATGGGAAACCATCATTATACCGAAGACGGAGTTCAATACAAGTCGCTTTCATGCGCACAATGTCATTCATCGAAATCTACCAATGTAAATGGTATTCTCGGACGAATCGTCACTACACAAGAAGAAGTAAATGATTTGGATTTGAATGACAGGAACGATTTGTCGTTTGATTTGGATATTGCCAAAAACTTCGTTGATTATTGCCGTAATGAATTGGGAAGAAATCACTCCAGTATCAATGTGAGGCATTGCAAGTCAGCTACATGTGAGATATGTAAGAAGACTGGCGGTGTTGTATTTGTCAAAGCTCAAAATGAGGTAGAACTTTAGGCAGAGACTTCTTGTGTGAAGCAAAATTTATAACTTCTCGGCGTAGGTATCGTAGGAAAACATTCCACATAGATAATAAATATTGTTATATGCTTTACGTGCATCTCTGTCAACTCTCCTTTTTAGTTCCTTATGGATACCTTTATAGTCTTATTTGTACATTCCCTTCTTATCATCAGCAAATCCTCTTTAGCTCAAAGTTCAGTGTGGCAAAAGGAGGTACAATAACTGTACCATCCCTACTTCGCAAACCTTCCGCACCGTAGCCGTAGTCAGCTCGACATACTACAATCGCTTTCTCCCCCTCTCGCATACTTCTCACTGCAAGATCGATTGCTCTGATTGCACCTTTTCCTAATTTAAATGAAAAGTTCTTTCCCCGCTTTGCACTCGAATCAAAGACAGTCCCAGCCGGATATTCAATTTGTGACTTTTTAAGCCTATTTCGAGCCATGATGAGCTTCTTTGCTTCTATTTTTTTAATAATGCCAAGCGCAGTCGCACAGTACTCCTCTGTGAACACGTTCTCGTCACAAAGCATTGAAAAGTCGATGTTGTTAAGTAAAAATCTCTCGGATAGATGCTCCAGCCCTTGCAATTGTGATAGCCAGCACTCACAAATGTCTTTTGAAGACCAATCCGCCTCTCCAACCAATGAGCCAGTGTATTCTATCTCGACACTAGAACCATCCGACGGTAGTTCACCTATTCCCTCGATTAATATGAACTTGCGCACTGGTGAAGAAACGCCAGCTGAATCTTTCACCAGCGGTATCCAGTCTTCAGAAGATTCAAAAAGCATGGTGCTCTTTGTTATCAGCCGAGATGACGGCGCAAATGCATCACATGATGCAATTAAAAGGATGAAGTAGATAAATAATTGCATCATATGATAAGCAATGACCCCTTCTGTAGGCAGTGATCAGTGATGTGATGGAATAATTGATTTCGATTGTGACACCTGGAACGTAAACTGACTCACTGCAGCCGTCCACCGCACAATCAATCACAAGAAGAGCCACATAAAACCAGGCAAAAACCCACCACCCACCCAACCTCCAGTTCACCTCTTCCTTCACTAACACATCATAGTAAAACAATCTTGCTAAGCAAGGAACTTGGATCTCCAGAGTTATTGGTCAGCATACTACAGCTCCTAATGAAGATCCTACTTGGTGGCATGTTGGCCGTCATCACCAGACACTCGGCGGCGTTTGTCTCCCGGTCTTCCTTTACCCAAACACTATCACCAGTCTCAAGAACAAGCACCCGATCATATTCAAGAACTACGTTACACATGAAACTCCAAACTGCCATAGTTGGTCTACCTAACGTCGGAAAATCTACACTTTTCAATGCGCTTACAGAGACTCAGGGCGCAGAGGCAGCAAACTACCCTTTTTGTACCATTGAACCCAACACTGGAATTGTGGAAGTGCCAGACTCTCGATTGGATATTTTGTCTAAGATCAATCAAAGCGTTAAGACGGTGCCCACTACGCTTGAGTTCGTAGACGTTGCAGGTCTCGTGAAGGGAGCGTAAGTGCCATGCAGGAGAGGGTTCATGCAACTGATTATTTCATAATAATATGTCATTCTCACCTTTTCACACACATTTATTGAATTTAAATACAGATCTGATGGTGAAGGATTGGGAAATCAATTTTTGGCTACTATTCGTCAATGCGATGCCATAGTCCACGTTGTTCGTTGCTTTGAAGATGATAATGTTATCCATGTCGATGGAAGTGTGGACCCAGTCAGAGATGCTGAGCTCATCAATTTAGAATTGGCGCTCGCAGACTTGGCTCAAGTTGAGAAGCGTATGCAGCGAGTGAAGAAGGAACGAAAAGCCGACTCAAAGGAAGGTCAGGCTTTGGAGAAATTGGCGGCGGTACTAAATAATAACGAGCCCGCGAGGAATGCTGAATTAGATGAGGAGGAAGAATTTTGCATCAAGTCTTTGGGACTGTTGACAAGGAAGAAAATGATTTATGCCGCTAATGTAGCTGATAGTGACTTGGCAACCGGGAACGCTTTGTCTGAAAAACTCGAAGAGCACGCAAAGAAAGAAGGAGCCACTATGGTACTAGTCTCTGCCCAGGTGGAAGCCGAATTAGTCGACTTAGATGCAGAGGATCGTGCGGACTTTTTGGATTCTCTGGGCGTGAACTTGGAAAATACTGGACTTCGTCGCATTATTCGAGAGGCGTATGATATATTGAACTTGCAAACGTACTTCACATCAGGTCCAACTGAAACGAGGGCGTGGACGATTAAGAAAGGATGGAAGGCACCTCAAGCTGCAGGTGTTATTCACGGCGATTTTGAACGTGGTTTTATCAAGGCCGAAACAATTTCTTACGAAGATTTGGTAGCCTGTGGTAGCGAAGCGGAATGCAAGAAGCAGGGAAAACTGCGACTTGAAGGAAAAGATTATGTTGTTGCAGAGGGAGATTGCATTCTCTTCCGTTTCAATGTGTAGATTGTAGGATACGATGTATAACATAGTAAGAAGAAGCTACGATGAACAGAAAGCTGTCCGCTAAATTTTATTGTATCAAGAAATGATTTTTGAGTAAATAACCATACCCGCAGTTGTTGTGATCTGAAGACACGTTCTTCACCTTTCCGACTTGTCTTTCTCGATCGAGTTTTGCATAAAGATTTTTGGCAGCAATTGATGCAGTAGTAACAACTTCACCCAGCATAGAAATTGGCATGGATGACCCCTCTGATACACCTTCCTCTCCTTCTTCTTCCATACCCGCTCCTCCACCACCCAACGTGTGTACCCCACAAACCATGCCGTTCGTGTCCACCGTAACACACACTCGAGATGATGCGCATGCTTCCTCCTCCGTGCGTGCGTCAATTATTGCAATAGATTTGTATCGTTTTGATCGTGTAGTCGATGTGACAGCATCCGTAGCAGAAGGAGGGGAACTCAACACAGATACAGTTATCACCAAAGGGCAATTCTCTGCCCCAGATGGCGATACTGCCTTTTGATGGTCACCATCCACCAATAAATCATTCTTACTCGCACTACCTGCATTATTAGCATCATCATTACCCCCCCCCATAACTGCTTGGACCTTTGGCAACTTAGTATTTTGCAATGCCTCCCGAATAGCTATGGAGGATGCATCCAAAACACATCCATCACATCGTAACACCATCACATCAATTGCCAATCTCCATACGTATTTTCCTGGCCAAACAACTAGCTTTTCATGGTTGACAGCATGTGGCAGTATTAACCGTTGGAGTAAGGACGTGATTTGAGATTCCTCCTCGCGTTGCTGCCGACGACGTTTTTGAGCGCCTCCACCAGCTGATCCTTCGAGTGTGCCACCTCCGCCGCAAAGACTCAAGTCGACATTGAGTTCCAAAACGCCCTGGTTCGGTTTGCTGGGAGATGGATGGACCAAGTCTGCCTTGACACTGCACACAACATCAGTGGTTGATCCTGGTAGATGGATGCGGCTGGATCCATTGGATAGGATGAATGCTGGAGCACGTGCTGATTGCGATGTCTTTGCATGTGTCGATCGGTTGGTGATGGTGTACGGCCGATGTTCCAACTTAGATCGTCCATCAATCCTCAAGTCGGTAAGGCAACTTTCGATTATATAGTGAGCTTCCGAGGCAGAGATGGCCATGGTTGTTGGGCAAGTAAGTAAAACCTCCACGCAGCGACGCAGTAGCCAGCATAGGTG
Organism: Skeletonema potamos; assembly: GCA_036940105.1. Lineage (NCBI taxonomy): Eukaryota > Bacillariophyta > Thalassiosirophyceae > Thalassiosirales > Thalassiosiraceae > Skeletonema > Skeletonema potamos. Next base: position 36,190 of record JALLBJ010000205.1, read on the forward strand.
ATGGTTTCTACGTAGGTAGGAATTCGTAATTAGACGGTAGCCACAAAATTTTTTGACAGGTAAGATCTCACAACATATTGGACAGCTACAATAATATCAGTGCTTACACTCTAAAACAAACGACAATAATACCCACAATGATCAAGTATAATTGCACAGGCGCTGCACTGATGATGTGCTGTCTGGCTGCTGCGCCCATGATGGTTGAATCTTTCGCGGCATCGAATTCGTTAATACTCAGAATACCACAATCTACTTCAAACGCAAATTCATTACAATCAGATAAGTACAATTCACAATACACATCGTCGACAGCGCTCCAAATGGCCAATGGAAAATACGGTAACGGGCGGTCCTCTTCTCGCTATGCCACGGGGGATCGAACCAAACGTCAAGAACGAGTTGGGCACGTTGTCAGAACCGAACTCGCTTTAATCCTACACAAGGGATTCATCAAATACGACAACGACCCAATTGAAGATGAACTCAGACGGAGAATCAACATCGTACACTGTGACGTCTCTCCAGATTTGCGTCAGGCACGGGTCACAGTGAGTGTCATGTCAGGCAAAGATAGGAAGATGGATGCCATTGCCAAACGTAGGGCGTATGCATGGCTGGTACGCAGCACCAAGGCTATTCGACATTCCTTGGCGCAAAAGATGAAACACATGAAGGGAAGTCCTGATTTGACATTTGTGCAAGTAGATGTGGGTGCGGCGGTGGATGTGATGCAACTGATTGAGAAGGTAAGCACGGGTTACAAGAGAGATGACGTGTTGGAGATGGATTTTGAAGATGATGAAGATGGATGGGAGGACGACGAGGAATGGACGGATTTTGACGATGACGATGATGAAGAATCTGGCGAAGGAGTTATAGTAGAGGTATGAACAATAGTTAAGGACGATTCGTGTTTTTATTATTCTTGCGCTTAGCTAGTTCCCATTAGCCGAAGGTAATCGCAGACAAAACCGTTCATTTGCGTCCCATTCACTCACTGGGAAATGCCAAGCCATTCCTCCACCCGGACATTCATTCCTCTGTATTTCATCACTGAAGATGTCAGCAGCATGGAAGCTAATCTCTCGTTCATCCTGTTGACCTTCAATGTATTCTGTAAAGTTGTAATTAACTATGTGACTGCAAGCCCAACGCCGGAATGCTCGTTCATCAAGAAGATCATCCTTATGATCTCTCATCTTGTCATTTGAAATAACGATTGGTCGCAATCCCGGGAAACGACCCTCCTCATTATTCTTCGCAACATCTATGCTCAATCCGTTGGTGGATTTAGTTTGCATTGAAACACTCGCCAGCATCCAATACATGTCATCTAAGCACATAGGTGGAACAACATACATCTGATCGTTTTCTTGGAGTCTTTCTAAAATCTCAAGTTCCTCATCTTGCAGTATCTGCATCATACCTTGTCTCAGGTGAAACTTTCGTCTGGTATACTTTTGAGGGAAGACTACGAGTGGATCTTCGCCTTTCTTTTTAAGTGCTTCTACCATGAGGTTAAGTTGATGAACATTGACTTTACCCCAGCCAAAGTAGGCAACGTTTGCCCCATCAACGATTGCAGTGTAGGGACGACCCTCTCTGGAGTCAAGCCAATCTGAAAAGTCCTTCAGAATCTTTGTGGCAAGCTCTGCTTTCTCAACATGGTCGTGAGTTACTCGTCCCTTTGCTGCTAGTTTGGCGGTATAACCCATGCTTTTCTCTCTTGCCATCTCCAATAAAGTGTCATGTACGTGAACTCGTTGTTCTGGCTCCAATACAATCAGCTGCAGTGTTGCATCGGTTGCTGGACATTTCCCAGTATTATGATCCACTGGGACGCGATTTGCAACTAGCACATCATTGCCACAGAGAGAAGTGATTGGATCCAACGAGTTTGCAGCGCACTCAAAACCTTGGAATCCTAATGCAAATCCATGTTGCAAAACTATTGCAGACTCTTCTGAGATATCAAGAACATCCTGTGCCATTTCTGTAATTAATACATCGAGAAGTTGTGGACCAGAGACCGCGTCGTAACCAAGATCTTTCCCACCCTCTACCTCGTTCGAGTCGGGCAAGAAGTAACCATTCTGTGCCACGGCGGCAATAAAGTTAGAGTATGTCAAATCATCCATCTTTACCCGCGAGGTTGTTCTCATTCTATGATACAATCGAAGAGCGGAACCGATATCTCCGTTTTCGCAATGAAGCTTCAGTATAGGGCTTGTAGTTCGGTGTCTCAGCAATTCGCTCAAGGGACCATCGGCAATACCATCCAGCAACGCCTCTGCTCCAGCTGCATCGCCTCTTGCGACAAACGATTTTACGAGCAGTGATATAGTTTTCTCTGTAGGTTCATAAATGGCATCATGTAACATAGCAACTTCAGCGGCTACGTCTCTCTCTTCGCTGCAAACATCCTCATCCAAACCAAGCACATACAAATACGTGCTCAGTGTACGTGACAAGGGAATCATTCCAGCACTTAGTATGTTGTCCCAAGCAGCGTACAGCGGTTTCGGATTTGATGTTTTGGCACAATGATCTGCAAGATGAGCAAGGAGAACGGTTCCTAGTTTGTGCTGATCCATCGTTAGATTTGTTTTGTTCAGGTACAGCTCACGACGATCTTGCAACTTTTGTTTGGTGTATCCCTTCACTCCGTTTGATGGTGGAAGGAAATCAGAAACACTACATGGAGGAAGAGTTGATACTAACGAGACCATTCCAATGAGACTTTGTTTCACAATTTCCAGATCTTCGTCATTCTTTCTGAAGTCGCGAATTACATTTCTCTTGGCAACAATTTCCTCTATCGCATCGACGAAAGCTGCTTGATTCACTGACATATTTGTGTCTGGGACATTCGTATCCTCGTTATTTTCATCCATCGTCATGCGTGCATCTGTTTCTGCGTATAATGAAGAGGACTGCGTTTGCATTAAACTCTGCATATCATATAAACTTGCCACTCCAAACCTCTGATGCGGGTACGGTTCTAATCCGCTTCGATATCGATGCGATGGAATGAATGATGGCGACGACACGAGACATGTTGTCGTAAGCGGACAAACACTTGCAATTAAGAACGTAAAGCGTCTAACCACAACCCTCTCAAAATGCGACGATGATAGTTTAGCGGCTTGCCTCTTCATGGTTGCCACATCTTATCTATTGTTGCCACCGATCACCGATATTGATGCAGGATAATAAATACGAGCTTTAGACGAGTTTAGACGCCTGTCGGACAGAGGACAGACGTTGAGAATGCATTGCATTTTTTCCAAAAACTTTTCTCAATCTACACACGATACTTAACAACGAAGAGTGCACTAGTTAGGATAATTCTTAGATTGAACGCATTCAATCATCTACTGGTGGTGCTTAAAAGGTGTCTTGAATCCTAATGATTTGACACCTCTGCGGCTCCTTCCCACCCGGTCGTCTTTTACTTGAGCTTCTTTCCTAGCTTTTTCTTGCGCCTCAAGCTTCTTTCTTGTTGCTTTGGGGATAAAGGTAACTTCCTTCACAGAACCTTGCCCTGTAACCTTGAGACGTTTCGTGTCGCCGACAAACTTCGACTCGTTGGATTGAAGTTGCAAACGTTCTGCCATTGAGAGTGACATTTCCTTCTTTCTTTTATTGGCATCTGCCTCTGCAGACACATTGCCAATACCAATATCGATGGCATTTGCACCACCACCAACGTAATCATCAGCCTCGTACATGACATTCTTTTTCTTCTTCTTTGCTTTAATCTTTTTGGCATCCTTTTTCTTTTTATCTCTCGATGACTTGCGATTGTTTTCATACAGCTCACCGCGAATTTTACCACCTTGGAATCCATCTTCATCACTATCACTATCGTAGTAGTCAATCTGACCTTCATCGTCCTCGCTTTCACTTCCCCATTTTTCATTTTCATTTATCTTCGTAAAGCCGCTAGCATCCAAATTATCTCCTTCATCTTTATCGTCGTCATCATCTTGATCACTGTCCATGTCTCTATCATTACGAACCTTCGTAGAAACAACTCCGCTTGGATTTCGCAGCTTGAAATCTTCAGCTTCTTCGTCAATCTCAAAATCGGGATTACTAAAAAGCCCTCCGAAACGATCATCTTCGACCAACGACTTTGCGGCCTTCCCAGCTTTTGTCTTGGCTCCAGATTTGGCTTGAAGACGATCGGCAAGATCTGGGTTGACTTTGGCGTTGATCTTCTGGGGGTTCGTTTTAGGTGCGATGCGTGAAGCCCGTTTCTCTTCCATTCTCTCCTTAATTTTCTGTGAGCGGTATTCTTTGTATTCGAATGGCTTGGCAACTGCTCGAATGCGATTGTATAGACCAACATGGATGAAGAATCCATGCATGTACCCACGTAGTAGGGGGGTGCCAACTAAGTTTTGAATACCCAGAGTATCAATTTCAGACCTGGTAAGGAATTTGTAATCTTCATAGACTGTTTCAGTTTGCACAACACCATCATCGCCAGCAGATTGCTCCAGCGCACCATCCTTTTCTTCAAGCTCTTCTGTAATATTGTCGAGGAAAGAGCACCATTGAGGAGCAGCACCAAGAACAGGACAATAGAAGGACTGTAATTTTTCTTGTTCTCCCGTACAGAGTAAAAGGCCACTGTTGTGTCCTTCTGGATCATTTGAGTCTCCAGATACCATGAAATGAGAGAAGTCTGCGGTTCCTTCGACGTTGGCAACAATAGAACCAAGTGCACCTCCAACTCCGTCATCATCGCGACTATCACCGAATCCACCATCATTATCATTCCATTCACCCCTATTCGAAGATGCTGAACCTTTTGCGTTCCAAATCTTGACCAACTTCGGGTCACTGCTCAACACAGTGCCTGAACCTGAGTGGAACTGCACAGTGTGTATCGGAAGTCCGTACTGATGCTCTTTAATGAATAAAGGTCGCGAAGAGCGCATATCGTAAAGTGCCACATTGCCTCCCTTTGTTCCAGCACACATATGTATCCCGGATGCATCAAAGCAGATAGATGTCACTTCACCTGGGAATCCACTATTACTGTTCTCATCAAAGAAGCCATAGCCAGATGTTGCAGAAGCGACATCTAAATTGAGGAAAGGTGTGAGGTCTACATCACTCTGGCTCGAACTTATGGGTGCTCGATTATCCCAGAAACGTACAGTGCCATCTTCGGCCCCTACTGCAGCAAGAGAATGAGTTGGTGAGACTGCTATGCAACTTCCACCCAATTGCAACACTCTCTTATCATCAGTATCTACACCTTTCTTCTGTCTCAAAGCTGATGTAAAGCTGTAGGGCTGAGAGAATCGCCCTTCGTCTAAATTGAATCTATAAATTTCACCCATTGCCTGACCACCAGCAGCTGCAGCTCCAGGAGAAACCCGTTTGCCAGAACTTACAACCAACAAATCGCAAGTTGTTTTTTCGTAGGCCATTGCCCTACCAAATGTAGGCAATCGAATCACGGAATGGTTCCCGTACGGAGCGTGAAATGACACCGACCTATCTGCACCCAAGATTGCAAGTTTGCCATAATCTTCACTAAGAATTTGGATATCTACCACCTCGCTATCTAAGTATCGTTCAAACTTCATGCTCATCTCTGCCAACTCATAGCATCTAATTCTTGGACTATACGTCCCACCCACTATCAAGAACCTTCCATCTGGAGATTGTCGTACTTTGTTAGAAGAAACGGGCATTTCTAGATCTTGAAGAAGAGTTATCCTATGTCGAAATGCAGAATCCCTCTTGGCAAGATTTCGACGGGCGCGTTCACCGAGCCATTCCGGCACCGAGGTGGTGGAAGACAGCGCATATATCTTGCCTGATTTCCGCTCTTGAATTTCCATCTGACGGTGTAGTATTAGCAAAGAAAACTCGTGTTTGCTGTTTTCTGTTTTCTGTTTTCTGTTTTCACCCCAACATCAACAACACACTCTTTTTGTTCTTTTTGGGAGGGGGACGAGTGGTAATCTGTTCGGTCTGTCCACCTCCTCACAGCAAGCAGCTACTTCTTATTACTCATGCATGGTTGCACTACCTACTTACTACCTTACAGAAGCAAGCAAGGTTACAACATTCATTTTTGACATACTGCTTTTGTACAGATTGAGTGTATCCTAAGTAATGAAGGTAAGATAAGTTTGGAAGCTATGATTTCAATTATCCTCACTCAAGAGCACCAGCCTGCAAGACATCAATCATGGAGAAAACTTTACCCTCCATTCCAGATTTGACTTTGGAAGCTAAAAACTTGACAGCATCTGCAGTTCCCTCGGCATATACTGTTCTTCCAGAGACGTTGTGTTGAAGTTGAAACTGTACGCTCCCATCTGCACTTGTTAAGGTGTACGTGTGAAACGCATGCCCATTCATCGCTTCCTTGGGTACACCAAATGCCAGGGATGACTCATCATCTCTAAGCATTTTAATGTCCTCCTCCAAATCAAAATCATCATCACTCAACTTCTTCAATGAGCCAATAACCGCCTTGGCAGTACCCGATGTATCAGCCTTAGTCTTTTGATGACTCTCAGTAACTTCCAACTTGTAACCAGCAAACGCCGATGGAAACTTTTCTGCCAATTCTTCCAATCCAGCTTGCATGGCCACAATTTGTTTTCCCATATTGGGTGCGATAACCGCGAAAGCGTTGCGGGTTTCCATATCGGTCATCAATTGTTCACGATCTCCACCAGTCGTTCCCATGACGAATGGCAATTTGTTCTCTGCGTAGAATACCCCGTTGGCATTGACTGCTGATGGATGCGTGTAGTCAATGGCAAGGACATTTTCAGCTCCAACACTCTCTCTTAGTCCAGCTAGTGATGATACAATTTCCTTGCGACCCTCCTCGGAGGCAGGGATCAAACGTACGTTGGCTGATTTGCCTGTGACATTATCGACAACAGTGATTGTACTTGGTTCAATATCAGGACCTGTCATAGCAATTGGAGAGAGCGACAAACCCTTGCGAAGACAAGCCTCGGCAGCAGCTGTGGCCATTGGCCCGGGCATTCCATTGACCATGATGCGGAGAGAAGAAGAATCACTGTCTCCACTACTCATTTGGATAGATGTTGCTTTTGCCCTTATGTGACTTTCTTGCGTGGATTGGAATGCAAATGCATTTGTCTCCATGAGACTGGCCATTGCTCCTGCTACGAGTAGACCGATAGCAGATTTCATTATTATTTGACGCGGTTGATTGCGATGCAGATTTATTAGGTATGCAGCAGCAGTAGCAATACAAACAAGTATGATATCAACCAAGTCCGTGATGGATGGATGTGCGGCTGCCGGATGCCGGAGCCAGCAGATCCGGTCGAAAGATTTTCACCCGCCCGCCCATTTTTCAGTGCCTGTGAGCCTTTTGGATCGTAGACGTGCATAGTTAAATAAAGTAAGACCTCTCTCTCAATTTTTTCATGAGCGTCATCCATCTCACCACGCTGACTATCCGCGTTTTCCTTGTAGTTGCTCGGTCGCTCCTGATTCTTGTGCTTGTGCATAATAACAGAATTATTATCACCCCAGTCAATAAATAACCATGAAGCTCACCATCGCATCACTTCTCTTCGGCTCCGCCGCAGCCTTCTCTCCAGCCTTGTCTGGCAATAAACTCACATCATCCACTCAACTATACGCCCGAAAGCCGTTCATCTCTGGTAACTGGAAGTTGAATCCACAGACCAAGGATGAAGCACTTGAACTTGCCGGTAAAATTGCCGCATCTATCAATGAGGAAACTCCAGATGCAGATGTTGCTCTTTTTGTGCCATATGTCTTTATTGAGTCAGTTATGGACAAGGTTGGCGATTGGATTAATATTGGTGCAGAGGTGAGTTTCAAAGATCTTTTTCTTTCAGTGTAGGCGGCTTTGATGCGTCTCTACAAAACAAGAACGTGCAATAATATTATGCAACACTAAACACGTATGTATCCATATAATCGTGACTATATTTTAGGGTGTATGCCCAGAACTTGGTGGAGCCTACACCGGTGCCATCTCCGCACCTATGCTCAAATCCGTCGGCGTTCAATGGGCACTTGCCGGACACTCTGAACGTCGTGTTATCTACGGTGAAACCGACGATTACATCAACTCTCAATGTATCAAGCTCATCGAGCAGGGCATGTCTGTCATGCTTTGCATCGGTGAGTCTCTTGCAGAATTTGAACAGGATCTTGCCGGAAGTGTCTGCGCGGTGCAATTGAAAAAGGGGCTCAAGGGAATTGCAAAGGAAGATTTGGATAAGGTTGCAATTGCGTATGAGCCAGTCTGGGCTATTGGAACAGGAAAGGTGGCCACTCCTGAGATTGCTCAGAAGGTTCATGCAACATGCCGTGCCATCATTGCCGATATGTATGACCAGGAAGCTGCTGATAACATGAGAATTTTGTATGGAGGCAGTGTGACTCCGGAGTCTGTAGATGACCTCATGAGCCAGCCAGATATTGATGGCGCTCTAGTTGGAGGAGCCTCATTGGATGCGGAGAAATTTGGACGTATTATCAACTTCAAGACAAAGGTTGCAGCGTAAATTAGTGTGATGGAGCTAAGCTACTTTCAGAACCGAGAGCGAGGCAATATATTTTTTCTAAGTAGGAAAGTGTCCTGTGCTTTGGTTAAACTGTATTTTTATATCAAGCAAACACACTTTCTGGTTTCTGCACCTTCTTATCATCCGTGAGTCTTTAGCTCACCGAAGGATTCATTAGTAGTTCAGGGTACCATACCAAACACAACAACAACTGCTTGTCACCTGCTTCATGCTTCATCTTTTCTCTCTCAAGACGACTTACGTATGCACTCATACGACGTCACTATGACGTGGGATTGTTCGTGCTGATTGCTGCTTGGCGGGAAGCGGGAAGAGACCCATCTTCACCACTCAACATCACACCCTTCCAAGCCACGCCCAAACCATCAATGTTTTTTGTCGACGGACATGCTATCTAACAGTTTCGCCAGCCAACACTCCGCCTTGCACTTCACCTCCACTGTTACTTATCCGTCGTTAACTGAAGAATTGGGCGGTGGCGATTCTCCTCCCAGCTGAAAAATATCGAAATACCCACGTACAATATAAATCACAAGCAATGTCGTCCTTCAAATCATCTTTAACGCTCCAAACACAAAAACCAACAACCAAATCTACTGTGCAATCTACAACTTCGGCCCTCTCCACGTCAATTGAGTCTCATCCACAGCTAGGTAACTTGTATCTACGCAACTATGGTCTCGGTCCACGAAGACTTGTCCGACTGTACACTCGAAAGACTTCTCCAGCCAATCGATATACAAAGGTATCATTCTTAACACAGTCATTGAAAAACCCAATTGCTTACTTGAGCTTTAGTCGGGGTGGTGGAGGCGGCTCTCTGGCAGTTGCTTCTGGACCACGCGTAAGTTTGTATGGGGGCAGTAGAACTGCTGGGACAAGTGACTTCCTTCGTGCATTGAAAGCGGGGAGCGCGGCACAATCTCGCAGGGACGATTTTGAAGATGACGAGGATAGTGTCGACTTGTTTGGAGGAAAGAAGAAGGCGGCGGCAGAAGACGAAGAAAGCAATGCAAACAAAGGCGTTAATCTTGATAAGATTGACCCTGATCGAAACATTTCCACAGGTGGACTCTTGGCTGAATGCGCAGTCCATAGGAGTGATGGGCGCCTAATTGCCGTTGGGACAGAGGGAGGCCAAGTGAAAATATGTGATGCAAATAGTCGCATGACATTGCGTACGTTCAATTCGTCCAAGACAGTGGGAGGCGGAGATCGAAAGACAATTAGAGATGTGGCATGGATGAGAGATGGAAAACACGTCGTTGCTGGTGGAGACGATGGAGTTGTTCGAGTATGGAATGTGAGCGGTGGGATGAAGGATGGTGGGGTGGGAGATAATAGTGGTGCGGATTTTCAACTGAGAGGACATGGAGATAAGGTCACCGCGGTGAAAATTGTGTCCTTCAAGAAGGATGATCACAACATCAAGTCAAAGAAGAGGTCTCGTGAAACAATTGAGCAAGATTCATTGTCTAGCTGGACCCAATTGGTAGTTAGTGGCTCCTATGACCATACTATCCGAGTCTGGGATGTGGAATCTGATGATCAAGGTGGAGAATGTCTTTCGGTGATGAACCACGGTGATCCAGTCCAAGCGCTTCTAGTTCTTCCTGCAAGTTACGGACGCGGCAAGGCATCTAAATATGATAATCTGCCTCTTCTGGTTTCGGCTGGTGGGACTACTCTCAAGATTTGGAACCCCCTGAATGGGTCGTGCTTGCTTACTTTTCGGACCATGCATGCAAAAACTATCACGTCCATTTGCTTACTTGATATTCCATATGATGAAGTGGAAGATGACAGCAGTGAGTCCAACCGAAAGAAACGCCACATCATTACCGCTGGACTTGATGGTCTATTGCGAATCCATTCCATCAGCAATGAAGATATTGTAGATGGCTCTCTCCCCTTCCTTCATGGGATGCAATTTTCAGATCCACTTTCGGCACTGGCAATATCTCAAGACATGTCACGAGTGGCCATAGGTACTACCACAGGTATTGTAACAGTGCATCAACGACGTGCTCTTTTATCAAAGCAACAAGGAGTCGTAGAGAGGAAGGAACCAAGACATGGTACCTACTCATACTTCATGAGAGGAGCGCATGAAAAAGCGCATGATCCTGACGACTATTTGTTACTGCATCAGAAGAAACAGAAGTTGGCCGAGTATGATTCACTACTTAGGAAGTTTCGGTACGGAGATGCATTAGATAAAGTGCTTCAACAACGGCAGCCTCAAGTGGTAATTGCTGTTATTGAGGAGCTGGGGAAGCGTCGTGGTCTGACTATCGCTCTCAGTAACCGCGATGAAGAATCCTTGGAAGCGATCTTATCTTTTACAATCCGATTTATTGACGACCCTAAGTACAGCACATATCTTATTGGAGTGGCACATATTCTTTGTGATATTTACGGATCATTGATCGGCCAATCATCTGTGGTCGATGAATTATTTTCGAAGTTGCGGAATAAAGTGACAAATGAGTGCAGTGCTCAGAGAATGCTGCTTCGTATGTTAGGTCAGATCGACTTAGTGATGACGTCTGCAGAGAATTCTCGTCAGGTTGACGAGGCGGTCGGTGTAGGTGGTTCAACTGCGGATGCTGCTTGAAAGTCGTTGTGGCTATTAATATAGTTCTACGAAATTATGCTAAGTGCATGTTCTTCTGTTTATCTGCCATTATGAACGTGAAAAATATATAGACGATTGTAGGATTGGGCGCTCTAACTCAAATTATTCACCGTTTCAATTTCACGACGCGATAACTTGACAAGCTCAGATGGTTCCTGATAACTACCACTCTTGATTCCCTGTAAAATTGCATTGGGCTTGTTCTTCCCGGGTGATAACATGGCGACAATATCATGGACTTTCTCCCAATATTGTTTCCAATCTCTCCCTCGTAGCTTCGTCTCTGCAAAAATGGCCAGCTCAAACGCCTGCGAAACGCTGACGGGATCAAATTTCTCTGAAGACACTTTCGAAGCGGCATCGATCAAAAACTCGAGACCAAACGAACGCTCTTTGACGTGTTGTTCATGGAAATCATTCTTCAATGCAGGGCCAGTCACCCACGACGGCAGACTCTTTGGAGCCCTCGGGGACATTTGGGGGTCTGAAACGACAACATTTGGCGTTGCAATATTCTTCGGTTTTGCCACGGGCTTCGGCTTTGGTCTCTCGAACATGCCCTTGATGGAGAAAAGCTGTTTCTTCTGTGGCTCTGCTTTGACTACGTCTGGGAGGCTGCCGGTTGAGCTCAATGACGTAAGTTTCGCAGATTGTGCTTTCTCGGGTTGTTGTGGCTCGGGCTTGACGTTCGGAGTGGCCTCGAAAATCGACTTTTCGGTCTGATGCTGCTCAGACTTGATAACAGAGGGTACCTTGTCCCTCCGTTTCTTCTTCTTCTTCTCTTCTTTCTTCTCAGCCAGTTTTGGTTTGTCCTTCATGTTTTTTACAGGCTCAAATTCATCAGGAATACTTTTGTCCCTTTCAGTATACAACCGCTTCATTTCATTCGTTAGTTTTTTGCACTGATCTTTTACCGTCGGATGCGTGCTCTCGAAAGCCTTCCTAGTTTGTTTGACGACCATCCCCAGCCCATATGTTCGAAGAAATGGTGGAGTTACCAACTCAACTCTCTCCATAAGCAACTGAAGGCATTCTGTCGCTGCTTCAGCGTCAGATTCAGATCGTGCTTTCTCAAGCCGTTCCATCAAAGGACAAAATACTTCCTCGCACTTAGTAAACTTCATTTGCTCCTCATCCAAGATGGTTGCTTTCGACTTTCTTCCCTTGCGGCCGGGTACATACTCAAGACCCAATGCCTCAGCCTTCTCACGAGCTTTCTTCTCCCTGTACGCTGCAGCCTTCTCGCGTCGTTCTTGGGCCTTTTCCTCTTCTGTCATATTTGGGTTTGATGGTTTCCTCCCTGGCTTCCTTGGCGCTGTTTCAGACGCATCAGATTTACGGCCCTTCCTCTCGCCCGTGTCAGAGTCCGTATCAGCTTTCAAGTCATCATCTGAATCACTGTCATCTTCGCCGTAGTTTTCATCTTCCTCGTCGTCATCAGTATCAACGTTGGACTCGGGGTGATCATCATCAATAACGAGATATTTCTCTGCCTTGGAAACTGCCTTTTCTTGATCCAATTTCTTTGGTCGCCCTGGCTTCCGTTTCGGCTGGTCTTCGCCATCCCCTTCCACTACTTTCTTTGGTCGTCCGGGCCCTCTTTTTGGCTTGTCAACGCTTTCTTCTTTTTTCGGTCTACCAGGCTTTCGCTTTGGCTTCGTCACTTTTTCCAATGCTGCTTTTGCAGCTCTTTCTGCTGCCTCAGCTGCAAGTTCATAATCCTCTTTGAAGTTCATCATCCATTTAATGCGATCAGCTTTGTCGAGCGCCATGTCCGATACTATTTGTCTGAGCCCATTCTTTATCTGCTCTTCTGTTTTGGTCAGTTTTTGGTTTTTGTCAATTTTTGATTGTATTTTCTTGGGAATTTTGTTGAAGCCCCTACGTTCCCCCTCATCGTATGGCATGATTTTACCGTCGGGGACGAAACTGAAGCCCTGTCCTCTGTCCTCAAACTTTACACCATACCAAAAAACAAGGTGTGTCATATCACGTCCACTCTTCTGGGTCTAAATACATGAAAGAAACAAATATTATTGTGAGATGGACTCGTTGGGCGAAAAGTAGTGGGACACAGTGTATGCAATACTCACATTATGAAACATTTCCATCCACATATCCCTCACCGGACCGGGTTCTACATCGAACGGTCCCAACTCAATCACAGGAAGCCAATCCTTGCCCCACTTCGAAAATCCACCATGACGGAATCTCTTACGAACGCTCTTGGGAATCTGGCGCATTATATCATCACGGTGAGCCTCGAACTCTTCCTTGGTTTTGAATTCAAATGAAGGCACTTCTTCCAGCATGTTATTATCCTCTTCTTGTCCATCCATTTGAACAGAGTCAAGTTCTACTTCGTCTGCGTCGTCCATATCGTTATCAAACTCTTCCTCCGTGAATTCGGCATTGTCATGGATTTTTTCATGGCTATGGTGATGATGCTTCATCTTCTTCCGCTTCTTTAATTCCTTTTCCAGTTTTCGTTTCCGTTTCTTTTCCTCCTTCTCCTTCCGTTTTTTCTCCTTCTTTTCCCTCCTAATACGCTTCCGTTCCTTCTTCGCTCTCCGCTTCTCTTCTTTGCGTGCTTTCTTCTTGGCTTTTTTCATCCTTTTGGAGGATGTGGCGGAGGCACTGAATCCATCCTCGGCACCTGATTTGGAGAGGGATGTGTTTTCGGAGGTGGCCGTGTCGCTAAGGCTGTCGTCGTCATCTTCTTCCTCTTCATCTGAGGAGTCTTCATCCATGGTACCCACACTCTTAATCTCATCATCATCATTCTTGCTGAAATGATATTTCCTCTTCTTAGGCCTCGCCTCCTGTTCACTTTGACTCTCATCAGTGCTAGAGTCGTCTTCCTCCTCCACCTCCGTCTCGGGCGGATCGACCCCAATAGCCTCAATCAGCTCAGCACTCCCATCCTTCATCCCCCTTTTATTCATGAGATGAAACCGCAGAATCTCCCGCCGCAAGGTGTACAATGTCCCCCCCATGAGCATCCGTGTTAACAGCTTTTTCTTTTTCTTGATGAAGCGCGTGTCTGACTCGCCAGCGTTTTCGCCGCGCATGGACGCGTCAATCATTATGGATGCGGCGAGTATTTGGATGAAGGTTTCGAGTTCCTTTGAGAAATGGAGTTGCGCGCTTGGTGGGCCGGTTGTTGTTGTTGCTGTTGTCTTGGCTGCCGCGCCGCCCATCTGCTGACTCCGCTGCTCCTTCTCATGCTGCATAAAGGCCAGCAACGCGCCCTCGTCTAATCTGTTCACCTCGGCAACGATGGGGTCGTAATTCTCTTCGCCCAGATGATTGCGGACGTAAAAGTCACCTCGCAACAATGCCTGGAGTTTGTCCTGCACAACCCTTCTAAGCACGGAGCGTTGGATTCGGAGTTCGGTTACCTTTTTTGCCATGGCTTCGGAGAAAAGACTTGGGTGCAATGGCTATTAAGTAGCGTGTCAGCGGTGATGAAGAAAACAGAAATATTTATTGCGAGAATTGATGAGACGACCTGCTTCAAGGGTTTGTCTCCGGTGTTTGGACTGGCTGCCCCTACTATCTACGCCATCATCATCGTCATTTTGTCAAGTTTTATTTTCTTTGGGCGATCGCAGCCCAATTTTTTTCTTTTATCTAGATGTTAGTTTTTTTATGAACGAATGGTTACAAGATTGGATTCCCCAATGAGGAGTCCCAGTTATTCATCGACCACCTTTCTCTCTATGTCATGTATGTGGGAAAGTATGGCGGAATGAAGAGATGGAGAGAGTTTGGGCGTACTAATGCCTGTTGCGACTCGCCTAATGAACATTTCTGCAAAAGCAGAATGATTGGCTGCGGGTGTTAGTCATTTCGCTACATATTGTACTACCTTTCTTGGTTGAGGGACTCCACCAAAACAATTCTTGACAAGTCAGTCCTACCAAGCCAAGATTCTCTTTTACTTCTTGATATAGATGCCATGCGCTCTTTCTTCGTACTCCTCTCTGATTGGCTTACACATGGTACTGTCTGGTACTTCGTCTACAATCAATGACCTACTGAAACCTGAAACTGCGTTCAATGTTGATGTTTTATCTTGTCTCACCAAGTGTCCTATATGCCAAGGCAATAGGAAGCAGCTCGCAACGTTCAAGAAAAGATACATACACATAAGCATTTTGTCAGCATTTGCAATTGGTCCTCTTTGCTGTGGGCGAACTGTCGACTCCTGTGCTGTTTTTTGGATCGCCCGATGACACAACATGGGGATTGAGTCGAGTCCAAGAAACAAAAAAAAAAACAATTCAAAATCAAATCCAATCCAGCTCTCTCTACCAATACGTCTGCGGTACAATACTATTATGCACATCTACAGTGGATCATCTTAAGTAATACATCAAGCAACAACATGTCCACCCCACAACATCCATCTCAAGAGCAGCAGCCGGGACTCTTCTGCGCTATAGGTTCACCTGCAACATCCATCTCGAAGCAAAAACTCCGTGAAACAGTCGAGAACTTTCTTGAAAGTCTTGGTGCGAGGGATGATGTGTTGCTTCTACCACCGGACTTCACTAGATTCCATTCCCAAGCGGGGACGATTACCCGTTTTATTTCGGAGTACTATAACTTCACAGAACGAGAGGAAGAGGCTGAGAAGATCGATGGCAGCAGGAAGCAATCGGCATCTTCCCCAAGCATTCAAATCATACCAGCTTTGGGCACTCACGTACCAATGAAGCACTCCCAAATTGAGCTCATGTTTGGTTCTAATCTTGCCAACAAGACAACTTGCAATCACAATGATAGCAGCAGCGAAAAGAATAGCCCATTTGTTGTACATAATTGGAGGGATGATGTAGTTACCATCGGCTATGCACCAGCGGAGATGGTAGAACAGGCAACTCATGGAATGGTTAGAGAGAAATGGCCCGCACAATTGAACAAACTTGTTTGGGAGAAGAGAATACAGAGAGAAAGTAACAGCAGTAGCAGCAGCGATGTCGAGGAAGCAGCAAATTCAAATGCTGCTGATGCGCCAAAGAACCAACGAAGGAAAACTAATCCACAACCACTCGTAATATCCATAGGTCAAGTAGTCCCACACGAGGTTACAGGGATGGCCAACTACAACAAAAATTTATTTGTTGGAGTTGGAGGTGTGGAGGCTATCAATCTTTCTCACTTTATAGGTGCAGTCCATGGAATGGAGAAGCTCATGGGGCGTGGCAATAATCCATTGCGTGAGATTTTGAACTACGGCAGTCAACAATATCTGGAGAAAGAGTTGGACTTGTGGTACATTTTAACTGTCATGGGACCATCCTCTTCTTCAAGTGGTGGTGACGATCATAATGATGGTGTAGAAATGAAAGGATTGTTCATTGGAAGAGATGTGAAATGCTATGACTTAGCATGTGATCTATCACTCAAAGTGAATTTCAATCTGTTGGAAAGGTCTCCAAAGAAGATGGTGATTTATCTCAACGACGAATATCATTCTACTTGGCTTGGAAACAAATCCATTTACCGAACAAGAATGGCAATTGATGATGGAGGAGAACTCGTTGTTTTGGCCCCTTGGGTGGAAACCTTTGGCGAAGATGATACTATTGACTCGCTGATACGAAAGGTCGGTTATGTGGGTACACCGGCAATAATGCAAGCAATGAAAAACGATGAAGACTTGAAGAGCAATTTATCTGCGGTAGCGCACTTGATACATGGTAGTTCAGAAGGACGCTTTTCTGTGACGTACTGTCCTGGTAAATTGACAAAGGAGGAGGTTGAATCTGTTGGATTCATGTACGCAGATTTGGCAGAAATGAAACAAGTGTACAATATCGAGACTCTAAATGATGGTTGGAACACCAGGTTAGATGAAAATGGTGTAGAAGAAGAATTTTATTACATTAGCAATCCTGCTCTTGGGTTGTGGGCTCATCCAAGCAGATTTGAAGAGGGCTCACACGGCTCGGAGAAGATTAGCGATGATGTCGCAGTTAGTATCAGTCAGGAGGCAAGTGACGGAAGCGGTGGCGTCGGAGGTTGGAAGCATCCGCCAAGAACTCAAGCATGATTTCAAAACACATAGATAGTGCTTAGTTAAAGATACAACCCCCACTCTTCAAACTCTAACTGGAATTCTCCTACAACAGTAGGCTTGATTGCCATTAATCCAATCTCAGTCACACCCATCGGATTGAACGGAGGAGAGCCAACCAGAGAATTACCCATTTGCTCCATTTGACCAAACTCTGTGAATGGAATCAGCAGCGGTTTATCATCTACTTGATCCGGATTGGCAAAAACTACCTTGTAATTGGCCAATCGAACTCGTTCGCAGTTATCGTCCTTCAATATGATTCGAAATGTATGTTCATTTGGTTTGGAGTGTCGTAATCCTTTGATATAAATTCCCTTAGCGTAAGACCAATTCTGTTTCTGGGGAAATCTCCACCGCAATGAGGCGAATCCACCATTGTTGGCAAGCGATGTTTCACCGTAGAATGTATTCGCTGTCGATATCCAAGATCCTTGAGAGATTCCTCCCATAACATTGTCTAATACTCGAAGGGGCTCATTGGGTAGCTGACTTTGCGTAAAGGGCTCCAGTGTAACATTCGACGTTGGTAGAACCGACGTTGGAGTCAAAGGAAGTGTATAATCTACAATTGCATCAAATATTCTACGTAGAGCCCATGCCTTAGCGTTATCATCGCCACTCTCCTTGTCTATTTCAGTAAGTAGCTTCGATTGAAGCTCAGAAGGTAGGCCAAGTGACGTTATTTCTTTTGCAGTATCTTGATACACAGTTGCGCATCGTTTTATATCGCCTGAATTGTATGCTGGTGCTCCTGTGGATATTGCACTGGATATGAGTTGCTTTGCTCGGGATAGATTGTTAGATGATGTGCTACTCATATTCAAAACAGTGCTCGGACGGGACGGATAATTGGGATTGAAAAGGGCTCTGGAAAAAGAAGAAGAACAGCAGCAGGTGGCTGTCAACAAGTAGTAGACTCTCGGGAAAAGTTTCATTTTTGTTGTTGTTCTCACCATGGCTGGTCGATACTTAGGAGCATAAGAGTACACATCATGTTGCCTTCCAATCCTTCTTGATGTTTCATTCAGGCATGATGAATGATGAGTCACACAGGGAAAGACGAGAATGAAAAAGAATGAAGGACCTTTCTCGAATATCCTAGGAAATCTCAAATGGTCCGACCGGCACCGCTGGGACAGCGCGATAGACGACCAACGCCAAAACGATGGACCCGCCGCCCGCCGCGACATCGTCCAGAGTGTGCGTATTATTCAGGTGACCATGTCAAACTACTACTCTTCCAATCAATACTACGACGACGACGATGGTGAATCCATCAGCAGCGGCTCCAACAATGGCGGCATGATGGACGGTCTGGGGTCCCCCTACCAAAGCGGTGCAGGTCTTCCCAACACGAACATGTCGGGCATGATGGGAGCAACGGCCGATACTATGAACGGTGCCGGAATGGATGCCCCGATTCTGCTTAACTCCTCCTTCATCGGAACAGCTGGAGGTCAAGAGAATAATATCGTCGACTTTGACGATCCGCGGATAGCCTCCCTACCACGCATACTGCTCATGGGGCCACGCCGGGCCGGGAAAACGTCCATTCAACGTGTGGTATTTCATAAAATGTCACCCCATGAAACGTTATTTCGATTGGAGGCCACGCAAATGTTGGAACGGGCCGTGGTGGATCACACTCCATTGTGTCGATTTACCATTTGGGATTTTCCGGGGGACCAATATGAATATGGGTATGATGTAGATGGGGCTGGTGGGGGCGCTGGGGAGGACAATGGTGGTGTCGATGGGGATGGATACAATGATGACAATGAACAACAACCGCAACAGCAGCAGCAACAGCAACTCAATTATGATGATCAAATATTCTCAAAGGCGACTGCACTAATATTCGTACTCGATGCACAAGATGAACCATATGATCATGTCTTGCAATCCTTTACGGATACGGTAACAAGAGCAGTCCGTGCCAACCCTACCATTGCCGTGGAGGTATTTGTGCACAAGGTCGATGGAGAATTGTTCTTGAGTGATGAGGCAAAGTATGATTGTCGTAGGGATGTCATGCAACAAGTTGCCGATGAGTTGGCCGATGCGGGATTATCGCATGATGCTATACCGATATCGTATCATTTGACAAGTATCTATGATCATTCGGTGTTTGAGGCGTTCAGTCGAGTAGTTCAGCGGTTGATTCCGGAGTTGCCAACGTTGGAACATTTGTTGAATGTGTTGGTTAGTACCTGTTCTATGGAGAAGGCGTATCTGTTCGATGTGGCAAGTAAATTGTACATATCCACTGATTCCAGTCCAGTTGACATGCAAAGTGTGGAGCTGTGCAGTGATATGATTGATGTTGTGTTGGATGTGAGTGGAATTTACGGCATGGGTGCTGTCAGTGGTACCAAGAACAATTCCAAGAAGCAAAGTCAGGTGTCATCACTAAAAAATGGCGGAGAAAATGGAGAGGAAGGATTTGCAGAATCATTAGATGTTGGTATGCTTGCAAATGAACTCGATGATAATGATGGAGCTGATGAATTGGAATCCCCTTCATTGGGCGATGGTGCCGGAGAAGACGAATTGTTAGGCAAGCTCATTGGTCAAACTCCTCCCTCGGAAGAAGTTGAAGACGAGGGTGCTACCGATGCTGATGCTGGATCAGCGTACGATAGTGAATCGTCTAGTACGATCCATCTCAGCAATGGAATGGTATTGTATTTGAAGGAAGTAGATACCATGCTGGCACTAGTTTGTTTGACAAGGACAGAAAATTTCAAGAAGAAAAGTTTGATTAATTACAACATTGGATGTCTGAAGAAAGCACTTCGAGCTTTGCCACAATCTCAGGGTGTTTCGACTTCTGGAATTTGACGCATGGAATCAGTTTGTGATGATTTAATAGAAAAGAAATAAAAATTAGGTTGTAATTATGTACCGATGATGAAAATCCCTTCATTTCTCCTTCATTGCTTTGAGGAGAACTAAAAATAGCTATCGTAGTCTTGTTGGTGGAAAAGTTGCAATCTTGTGTGTACGTGGGTAGGAATCAGTATGTTACAGGAGGAATCCTTTTTACGCCGTCGAAGCCACATCATCTCCTCCATACTTAAGGTTTGTGCAAGCAACAACTTCCACTACAATAATGCAACAACACCATGGCCGCCCAAGCAGCGTTTGATCCGTTTGCCGATGATTGGGACGAGCAGTATTACGAAGCAACTCCTCCACTACCTCCTCTGCCGCCGCGACTTCTCCGGTTGTCTCGACACTATCCTGAAATTGAAAACGATGCTCTTATGAGCAAACCAAGCAACATTCAGAAACGACAAACATCAGTAGGATCTGTCATTGATTTCAATGATGTCTTTCCGAGTGCGACCCTATATGACACTGGGTCCTTCATGGATGTCGAATCGGCAGGAAGAGGTGCGAAGAAGCTCGAGGACATCGGCTCGGCATTGGAAAGTGACGAATGCAAAAACGGAAGCGACAACATTCCTGCCGACAGGAGTCGCGATGGACTAGATGGAGTAGTATTCAAAGTTCATGAACAAATGTCTGTCATACACATGTCTCAAACGAAACAGTGTACTTTAAAAGTGTGTGGGACTGTGTCTGTGGAGTTGAACGAATCACAGCAGCACAAACAGTGCAGACTACATTTCGATGACCCAAACCGGCACATTGATCGTATTGCTTCTAACGGATCCGATTATGCTCAAACCGATAATCCACTGTTTGATGTCATCATGCCTGCTGAGTCAAACACACAATTGTTAGAGTATACTTGTAGTGAGAAATTGTGCCCTGTTCCTATGCTTGTCAAAACATCTGTTCAGGATTGTGGCGACTACAGCAAATTCTTGCTTCAGTTAATGGTGAACCCGAGAAATACAAGTCCTTTGGTGAACGCAGCTGTGATTATATCTGTCCCCTTCAGTTATGCTGGCGAACGAAGCTGTGTTTCAAGCGTTGGTCGTAGCATTGGGAGAGGAATTATTGATTCCAACTGGAGTGGTGTGACGCGCCTGTTGTCTTGGAAGCTTGGAGAGTTGCACAGTGGTGCAATCTGTGAGTTCGAGGCAGTATTTCCTTCAAGCAGCGATGATGATGACGATATGGATGATATCTCAACAGAGACAATGCAGTATGGTGCTTCGAAGTTTCCTGTTTTACTGAGGTATGATTCAGATGGAAGCTTACTGAGTGGAGTAGAAATCAATTGTGGACGTGTCGCTGGACATTCCTTCAGGAAAGGATTTAGTGTGTATCATCGTGAAATCTGATTTCGACCCTTGATAACATGGGTGGTACCAGGTTGTATAGTGTAGTATTTGTTAAGGTAAAAGTAGCCTAGAATATTATTTGAGGTTCTGCTCAGCACACCATCTGCAGTCAATGTAAGTGAATCATGTGGTTATTGCATGCACAAGGTAATGTTAAGACGTGCGCTCTCAAGCCCCTTGCTACTTGCTCTCTAGAGCTTAGTCTGCATGTATGTTAGACTTTCTCATTTTTTCCTCTCGCTCGCTTTCTTTCACTGAAGAACGACACCAACCTGCGCAAGACAAATAGTAATTACTTCGACTACTATTATTGTCTTCACACTTCACACCTTGAAAATTGGAGGGAGGGCGTCGGCTTTCGCTGCTTTTATTATCAACGCTTCTTAATTATCATCGTCGTTATCATGCAAGGGCGAAACCTCATCCTCTCAGTGACTTTGTTGTTCGCTGGGGTCAGCTGCATCAATGCTTTTCTCTCTCCTCCGCTCAATCAACATCTTCAACTATCATCCGTACGTCAATCAACTCGTTTTTTCAACCCGCTGCCATCACAAATGAACGACAATGATGATCGAAAAGGAGTCTCGCCCGCAGCAGCAACAGATAACTTTAACGCAGCTGGATTAGGAAATTATTTGGCACCATACTTTCTCGCCTTTCTGGCGTCGATCGGAATAACTGGAGCCTTCGTGAAGTTTGTTCTGATGGATTATTAGACATGTTGACCCCTGCTAGTAATGAGCTCGGTTAAAACAAAGATGCTCTACAAAATACTATAAGAAATAGAAGTTAAATGGTTTTTGCTACACTGCACTGCCAGTCGGCACATCAAATTAATGAACATCGTCGATTTCCTAAAAAATTCACCCTGACCTCAAACGAAAAGTCCCCTTCACATAAATTGTTGCAATTCATTGCGACACGATGTATACAAATAGTTAAAGCCTTCTTTTGTCCCCCCCCCCCCCCCCCCTTCTCCGCTGTCCCCAATTTTATAAGTTTTTGTAAAAGTGGAATGCGACGACGAATTTGTTACTACAATAGTCTCCCCGGCGAAGTCTGTGTTAAAGTAGGAGCCTCATATTCCGGTGCTGATCCCTTCAACTGTCCTGGTGTTGATGTCGACGCTGCTTGTTTCGCTTCTCGTCGCTGCTTTTGTCTCTCTTGTGCACGCTTCGCTCGGAAGTAGTTGCCTATGCATAGCACTGTTATGAAGCCGACGAGGAATGCGACGAAACAAATCGCCTATTGGTTTGACAGGAGTTTATTCGTTTTATATTCGTTAACAATATTCGTTAACAGGGTAAAAAAGGGCGAATGGACGAACAGTGTAGTTGTAAGCAATGGAGTTGTTCTATTAAATCAGAGATATAAAACAGATGAACACTAGTTGTGCACTGGAGTGAACCTTACCAGCACCACCTCAAACATTGATCTTCCTCTCGATTGATACGTCATTTTGCAGTATTACAGGTTATTGTGGTTTGGTATCGTCATTAGAACAAAGTACTCCGCCCTGTACAATTTTTCGTCATTGTCTCGAGTGCCGAAATGTTGGTGGTATTTTAGATCCCAATTGTAGTTAGGGTGTTGCCTAAAAGTAGCGATTGCTTCGGAATGTTCCAACAATCCTCGACTATGTACATACCATTAGATAGATACCTTTGCCTCACGTCACGCAGCACTATTGTATGTACAGTGTTGAACGCAGCACTCACTTTCCGAATTCGAACTATTAGATAAGTTATTTTTTAGCACCATGGCTTCCGCTTCGATCATGTTCGCCAACGCCACCAGGCGTTCCATGTTCCAGGCCATGAGGTCATCATCATCTCGGCTATCATCTTTTGGCTCTGCCCGCCTCATGTCCACGTATTACACACCCGCACATGAATACTGCAAGGTTGATGGGAACATCGCAACAATCGGCATTACCGATTTTGCCCAGGCAGCACTTGGAGATATTGTCTTTGTCGACCTTCCTGCACCTGGTGATGAATTTGAGGCAAAGGATTCCTTTGGATCTGTCGAGTCGGTTAAAGCCGCTTCGGATGTTTACGCACCGGTTTCTGGAAAAGTGTTGGAAGTGAACGAGGCCTTGACAGATGAGCCTGCTTTGGTAAATACAAGTGCCGAGGGCGAGGCCTGGTTCATTAAATTGGAGATGACAGATGAAAGTGAGCTAGGGGGTCTGATGGGAGCTGATGCATACAAAGAACATTGTGAGAAGGAGGCTCACTAAACAACGCAGCACAAGATGTGATTCTTTCCTGGTGACATTTCTTCGTCGTTATGGTATATTGTCTGCTGTGCCGGCACATTTCGAAACAGCAAGGGGATTCTTCTCGGATAAAATACTGTAAAATTATTCGGCAAGTGCATCGGGGAGATAATTCTTCGGTAAAGCACTGTCAATCACAGATGATGTTGATTCGTCAATCGATAAATGTGCAAATGATACTAATTATGTATCTAGTTATTTATAATTTGGCAACACTTTCCAGAGTAATAGTTCTCTCTATTTACTCTTAGAACAAACTTCATGAGCCAGTGATAATAAACTGACTACAGCAACATCACTGCGAAGAACTCTCGTGCCGAGGGTTATTTGCCGAAAGCCTTTACTTGTGAACATATCCAGCTCATATGGCTCAGTCCATCCACCTTCGGGTCCTACAGCAACTAACAGTCGGCGTGGTTTGCCGGACTCATGAAAATCTATATCAGTCATTCTCAGTGGCGCTGGTCCAATCTTTCTTCTGTCAATATCCCTTCTTTCTGGATGTGCAATCACACGTACAACCTCATCTGGCGGGAATAACTCATCCAGCTCATCCTCCATGAATATTTTCAATCTTTTTGTTACATGAACTTTGGGCAATCTGACATCGCCCGACTGAGCCAAACCTTCCACCAACAAACCTCTCAATACTTGAGGATTTCGGAAAATATGAGACCCGAAATAGTCCTTTGGTACTTTCATGGCATTGGTTAGAATGAGTTGATCAACACCAAGTTGAGATACCATGGGCAGTATGCGGGATAGCTGTAATGGTCTGGGCAGTGCAAGCAGGAGCGAGACTCTGGGAGTATCGTCATACAAACTCTTGTCACTACTTTGAGTGCTAAGATACGTTTTTGGAGGTTGAGGTATTGAAATGCAGACTGCTCCAGGAGGATCACCATTCTTTGTCGGTTCGGCCTTTTTTATTTTCCCCTCTGGTAGCCAGGTTATTGTAGCATCATCTGTAAGAAGTCCAGCAAACTCATCTCTCTCCTTATCTGAGGGATTCATAACAGTTCCAGCGCGCAACGAGTCTCCATTGTGCAGTCCTAGTATCTTGGCAATATGTATTGTTCGATAATCATCCTTTGGGAGTGTAATTGTGGCCATTGGCGCTTCGTGTGGGTCATTCTCTTCTCCTCCGCTCTGCGATGATGTGTCGCATTTGTCAATCTCAGATGTATCAAATAAAATACGGTTCAAGTCTAATCTATTTGTCCTATGAAAGCGGCTGAGTTGTTTGATGTGGCAAAACGCCAAAGGTTTTACTCGAGTCGCTGCAGTAATTGCGGATCGTAGCAACATTGCGACGATGCAAAGCACGGAGGTAGTGGACATCATCAAGCAGCAAAGGCGTGAAATCGGGCTCTCACCGGAGGGCCTTTGTAGAAAAGTGAAACTGGTGGAGGAGGTAGAGCGTATGACGTGTATGAACATTAATATCTAGAGGAGTAGATGTGGATGTGCGATGGATTATGAGGAGTGCTTGATGTCTACTTATGATGTATGCTGTGATGCGTGAATAGTGCTCGGGAACTAAAACGGGGGATCGCCCTCTTCGGGGAGTTCCTACGTAGAGTCGCCCACATTGTTGCTCTACGTTNCATGTGCTACAACGCTGTGATGACTTGCCTTGGACGGACCAATGGCTATAACAAAGGTGTATAACTCAGAGCGCTTCCCGTGAGGGGCTGCAACAGTCACCGTAAGAACCCATGCGGAGTTAAGCTTTTGCTTTATCCAGCTTGCCAGAAACGAATCTTTTAGCGTGATGGAACAGACATGAGAATTCATATTCACTATAGTAATAGTTGCATACAGTAACGCATTGAAATATGCACTTACCTGACCATAGAGTAATCCAACCAATAGCTACCTTATTTGGATCACGCCCACTCCTCTCCGCTTCTTCCTTGAGGTACTTTAGAATATCGTCGGCTGCTGCCGTGCCATTTAGTCCATTGCTGTTTCTATTCCCAAATTCATCCTGAATGAACGAGGGCCTAATTCCTTTACCCATCATTATGTCAATGGTTCTTTCAATAGAAGAATATGCATGCAGTTCATCCATTCGCACTAAGCCTTCAATTGGGAGTTGTCGGCGCATTGAGAATCTGTTGCGAAGAATCATCCGGTTTGCATCTTCGACATTAATTGGCAAAGTTGGAAGTACCTCACCGACCCGAAGTTTAGGTAGAGTGGTATCGAATATCCCACGTATCAAATTGATCTGCAATTCCTTATCCTCCTCGGTCGAATCGTTCATTAATAGCAGTAGGTTGAAAAATTCTTTGTTGTGTCTATGTCACTTAATTCGAAGGAAAATTGTTGGAGTAGACATCGGTAAACAATACCTCTGAGACCTCCGGAGATCTCATTATTTTCGTTAGGTGCAGTCAGATATTGATGGTAAAAAAAAATAGACGTAGATTTGTCTCCAAAGATATTGAGAAAAGTAGAAAATGTTGGGGTGTAATCGGCAGGGCTTGCTTCTTTGTGTTGTGTATCTCCCCACTGCTCGTCTTCTTCCTCTCCATCTTCCTCCTCATCATCAAGGGAATAATCAAAATATTAATTCCGCCACAAGCAATATCAATCGATTTGTCACACGAATCCATTCCATCATCAGATTCCTCCTCGGCATCCATCTGATTTTCTATGTCAGGGTCTGCTCCCAATGATATTGACGTGCTGTCAAAGTCAACCTAAATCGCATCATCACCCTCCTGGAATTGTATACCATTATATTTGCTGCGAAAATGGTGGTTCTTAAAATATGAAAGATTGTATCTGTTGTACTTTGTTGGTTTTTTCCAGCAATGCATGCAAAGTAGGATTAATTCATTGCATCTTAAACATTGAAAAGTTACCCCATCGCAATTGAATTTTGGATTTGGCGCGCCCCACATCCGGCGTGCAGAATGGGCCATATGTAGGTTGGTGAGTCACCCTGATTCCGATTTATGCTAGTGCAAATTAATGCAGAATCCTATTGTTAATACAATGCCATGAACTTCTTTAGCTTAAATCATTTGATCAAATCATAAATTCAGCATGGTATCATCATTTTAGTAACATTTTCGGTCAAATCTTTTTGCTCTCTTCTCGCCCACCCATTTTTGCACAAAAAATCAATCATGCTTTATTTCAACGTTGTAGCTTGTTCATTGTTTGTCCAAAATAATTTCCACTGTGAACACGACATCTCTTCAAGAAGATTACATCATTATCTCAAGCATAATGAAGTTGTCGTCACACTACTGGGACCCCGACAGCGACAGCGTTTCAAGCATCGAATCAAGTCGATGTTGTTGTCGTGAAAGAAAACACGTTAACGATCAGATGTCTGAGCTACGTTCAGTGAACTCAAGCTTGAGCAAGGCCGTGCAGCTTCTATCTTGTGCTCTTCAAGAAAAAGAGGACACGATCTTGGACATGCAGGAATGCACGAACGTAGGATGTTGGAATTGCTCAAAACGAAGCTTTCTAATTCTAATTCCGTTGCCTCTTGTTCTTGCCAATGTCGTGGGATTGCTTCGTCGGCATCAGATCAACGCGGAGAGGCAAATGCGGGCGGGGGTGAAGGTGAGGGCCGCGGCAGCACTAATAAGATCTGGTGTAAA
>JALLBJ010000206.1:0-36132 GCA_036940105.1 Skeletonema potamos
CCTGTGATAAGTACGACATATACAAACAAAAACAAATATATACAAGGTGTCCCTATAATATATATCCGATATGAGCAAGTTCAATAACAACAATCATCATCATCATCCTTATCCTCCTTTTTCGGATGATGATACCACCAATGCCTGTGCCGCCACATCATCGTCACGACCCCACTTACATTCTTCCTCGACATTGTCCAACAATCATGAGACTTTTTCTTCTAACTTCTCTTCCATAGTAGTAGTACCGCCTTCTTCGTCGTCGTCCGTATCATTGGGACACTCTCAAGAGTCAACAACAACGACAACAACATCGTCGTTGTCGTCGTCCTCGTTTTTATCACGACGAAGGAACGGCGGCGGTCCTTCAGCTAGTAATAGCACTAGCACTAGTAAAAAGAGTATGTCAACTACTACTACTACTATTACGGCTGTTACCACGGATGAGGAGGCGGGGGGGTCGTCATCTTCGTCGTCGTCCTCCGCTAGTGAAAACGACGACGACGACGACGATGATGAAAACGAAGAAGAAGAGTGCATCTCGTCAGATTCCGACGATGATATTACCAATATTACTTTCAATGACGACGACGACGACGACGGCACTACCAAAGAAGAAGAAGAAGATAAAGATGTCGTCATTCCTCATGACAATGACGATAATATTGATGATGATGACGACGACCACTATTATTATTTCTGTCAGGATGATACTAGTAGTCATTGTCGTGGTAGTAATAAATTTCATCATCATCATCATCGACGGCAGCCACAGCAGAAACTGCATCATCATCAAAGGAAGAAACAACAGAAACAGAAGGGGCGTCGTCGTCGTACAACTCCAACATTTGAAACAACAGGCGGGGGGGGAGGAAGAGGAGGAGAGGACAATGATACTATTACTAGCAATAATAATAATATTTGTATGAAAGATGAAAAAGACGAAGAGGAAGAAGAAATGTATTCTTCCAGTGAAGAAGACGAAGAGATGGGGGGGGAAGTAGATTCTTCCGAAGAAGAAGTAGAAGTAGTCCAAGGGGGAATGGATATTGACTCTTCCTCCTCTTCGGATGATGATAATCAAGAAGAGAGTGACGTCGAAGAAGAAGAAGAAGAGGAAGAAGGCGGGGCTATCAAAGATTCCGATGAGGAAAGTCTCGATGAAGCCTCCTCTTCCTCGTCCTCCTCGGATGATGAGGGCGATGATGATGATGATGATGACGACGACGAAGAAGAAAAGGGGGTCGAAAGTGACAATGAAGAAGAAGAAGATGATGATGATGATGATGAAGAAGAGGTAGACAACAACAACACCAATGAGGATGATGATAGTATCGAAGGTTCCTCATCCTTTTCTTCCCATGAAGATGATGATGATGACGACGACGACGAAGAAGAAAAAGATGATGACGATGATGATGACGAAGAGGAGGAAAAGTACTACTACTACCACGCATCTCCTTCCTCCTCCACATCATCCACAATGTGTCTTTCCATCATGGACAATGACTGTACTAACACCACTACCACTAACAACACCCCCCTCATGGAAAATTACATGGGTATACCACCCCATAAACATCCTCAATTTGATTCATCATCATTTACAGTTCATGAATTGTATTTACCATTGGGGATGGAGACGGAGTATGAGTTACTCAAGTATGATTCCGATGAGGAGGAGGAGGAAGAGGAGGAGAAATGTAGTAGTAGTAGTAGTAGTAGTGGTGGTAGTAGTGGTCATGTGAATAATGACGAAGAGGAGGAGGATGGTGATGAGAATGAGTATAGTGGAGTAAATCAGGCGTATCCACATCGGACTTATATGATCCATCGCGGTGGTGGGAACGGCAACAACAACAGCAACACTACCAGCAATGGTAGTAACGGAGGATTCCGTCCACGAATGTGGAATGGATCTTCATCTTCATCATCATCATCACTATTGTGTCCTTTACCATCCAATTTTTCCATTAGTACAAGCAATTCATCATCATCACGTACTGCCAACAACAACAACAACAACAACAACAACATCGTCGACTCATCAGAACATGAAGAAGAAGCAGAAGAAGAAAATGATAGAACTCCCTCACCCACCACATCCACCACCACCACCAAATCATCCACCACCACCACCACCACTACTACTACTACAGTCACTTTTCACACCAACGTTACCATCCATCCAATATTCGAAACCAAACCACCCATCTACCCCCCATCCATAATCAATACCATCTACACCAAACGTGAAGAACTTCGACAAAATAAAATTCGGAATAAGAAAGAATATGCCTATGATAATCATGATTGGAAGAATGTTACTGAAGAGTGTGAGATGATGGTGGATGAGGTTACAGGGGAGTGGATCCATCCGGTTCATACTACTACTACAAGTAGTAGTGGTAGTGGTGGTGGTAGTAGTTGTGAGATTGGTACTAATAGTGGTGGAAGGAGCAGTAGTATTGGGAGGGGGGGTAGAGTACCAATGGTACAAACGTATTCTTCTGCTTTGGGTGGATATCATCTTCATCATCATTCGTCTTCTAGTAGTAGTGCGTCGAGTAGTAGTAATAGGGTGATTGTTCATCGTGCCAAACGGATGAGAATGTTTTATCCGTGAAACAGAGACAGAGAAGAGAGAGAGAAGCCGAATAAATAACACTATGAACAAAAGAAAGGAAGGGTATAAAAGAGCCTACTCACGCAACGAAAACAAAGAGAACAAAATAATAGAATATAAACCAAGAGAGAAAGAGAGTAAAAAAGGCTTCGTCAGAGAGAGAGAGAGAATGTGTGTGTGTGTTGGCATTTTTGCTCTGGACAGTATGATAACAACAAGAAGAAAATCTTTGAACTATAGAGAACGCAATTACACTTTCTTTCATGGAAAACACAAATAACAAGTTCTTCTCTCTAGAGCCACTGCATCCTACTACGTTTTACTTTCTGTGCCTATAACTATATATTCTACATTTGCATCATGCGGCGTTTTCATCCGTATAGAAATGCCACAATAGTCGGACAATCTATTTGTGCTTCCTTTTTTCAACCCTGCTTGTTCATTCTTGCCAGCTTTCTAGTAGCATAATAATAATGCGCATTGAGTAGCAACTTACCCAAATATACCTACGATGGCGTAATGGTAGCAAGAAATAAACTCTCCATCCTCTCTGCCAGTTTCTCATATGTCCTATGTACACACGCAACATTTGACCAATCATGATAAGTGTTATAAATGTCGAAGTAGCATCCCGTAATACGCCACAATTTGCTTTTCCCAGACCAGTAGCAAGTAAAGCCCTTGTGATCCAAAAGGTGCACAGTATCTGGAAGATGGTAACCCCCCCAAGGACCTGTAGCATGGTATTCAAATTCGAGATATTGCGTTCTGTCCAAGACTGAACTAGCTCCAAATAAGACATCAAAGTCCCATCCTTCTACATCAATTTGTAGAATGTTCACTGGACCCTTACTCTTCACAAACTTATCAAAGTAACTGTCAGCAGAATACATGGGCACTTTTTTGCCACCACTCCTCGTCTGGTGATGAATTCCAAGGTTTTCTTGTCCCAATCCTCCACTGAACTCGATCTCACCATCCCTGGAGGAGATAGCTGCCTGCACAAGAACAAATCCTTTCTCCTCATACCCTAAAACACTTGATGCGTTTGCCAACCTTGCGAACGTGTTAGGAATTGGTTCAATGCTGTGATTTAAAATGATCATGAAAAAAATGAGGCACACATTCAGCCCAATATAAGTCAATACTCTCACAATAATAATGTCCTTACCAGTGCATCTCCCCAACTCGATTGGGAAACACAATCTCAGGTTGATGTTCCGCATCTCCTATTCCACATACAAAACCAGTCCTAATTCCTACTGCTTTAATCCATTCGTTCACATCAAACTCAGCGTTTGACATGCCCATCCTAGCTGTGCGAATAGCGTCATGCCCTTTATTACATCCAATGCTCACACCCAAAAACTCCTCAATATCCTTTTCCTCTTTGTAAAAGTCCGCAATCCATGTTGGATTAGGACAGTTTGTCAATCCACCAATCACAACTTTCCCATCAAGTCCTAGCTGATTGGAAATGGACTGTAACTGAACATTGGTGCATTCTACAACATCTTCAAGTTTTTTGTTATCATGGCTGTAGACTTTCTCTCCCTTTAATTCGGGCCTACTATTATCAATATCAACAATGCCACTGTTGTGATTTTGCACCAAATTACGGGTGAGAGGGTCCGCCAATTTCAATGTGTGCAGTGATAGAATAACAAAAAAAATCGTGATCATGAGGATCCTAGCCACCCTACGGCTATTCCACCCCCCACCCCCCCCCCTATCCAAGGTGATGGCTGTTGATGTGTCTACTTGATGGCTCATTTAATTAATTTGATGGAATAATCGTTGCGGTGTCCCGGCGTTGCGCCTTGATCCTCTTATTAGGAGAGACACTAGATAGATGTATGCTACACTTCGTTGTATTATGGGTTCATTGTTTAGTAGTGGTAGGGTCCATAAGTACGCATGCAGGCATGGTATGGAGCTTTCTTCGTCCCTTCCCGCCCTTGCTAGCCTATCGAGAAACTCAAAATGTCAATACAGTACAGAGCCGTAATATGACTACTTAGCCCCGCCGCCAGCCCGCCGCCTCCCGCCGCGCTCTATTATCCTTCTATTATGCTCTGACCAAACAGCAGCATAATATTATATAAGTCATATATCACAATAAGTATATACTGTTCGAATAATATACTACTAACACCGTGGACCGTCTAACTCCATTCATCGCAATATAGCCAAATATTGAAAAAAGCGTCACCCAGAAAGTGTATTATGTCCCCTCCTCCTCCTCCACCACCACCTCGACAGATGCCCCCTCCACCCTTGATCAATAAGTCTGGTGGTGGCAATACTACGGATTATCATGACAACATTGTTGTACAGCAGCAATTTTCCATGGCGAGAATAAATCTTGCCAATCAGCCAAAGCAACAACAACAACAACAGCAATATCATGAAACAACAATGACAAGTCATCTTCCTGGTGGCGGTGATGGTGATGACACTGTCAATGGAAGGAAGAGGATGGTATTAAATCACCATCATCAGCCGCCACCGACAATGATGACGATGAATCGTATTGCAAATCATCATCATCATCAACAACAACAACATCAGCAGTGTGCACCACTACCGCCGCCACCGCCGCCGCCAGTACCTCAAAATCAACGGATGGGTCCTCCGCCTCCACTACAGCAGCATTCGAACCACATCCATTATTTCGCTGCTCCAATCAATCAATTCAATCAGCATCATCATCAGGGCATTACGTCGACAACAGCAGCAACAACAACAACGCGTGCTTGTAATGATAGTGCGATGATATCATCATCTCAGCAACAGCAAGTTCATGGAGTGAGAACTACTCTACAATCACAGCCTTATCTTCCTCCTGCTGCGATGATCATGTCCAATCAGTACAATCGACAACCACCACCACCGCCACAACCATTTCATCAAAATCAACAGACACCACCACCACCTTCATTATTGTCGTCATCAATACGTCCTTCACAACCACAATACAATAACAACAATGACAATCTCATTCCCAACAATAATCACTTCCACCACCACTTACAACAACAACAATCATCATCATCATCACCACCACATATTATTCCCAAAATTGATCCAGCACAAATACCACGAATACCATTATTTACTCGACCACATCATGCTCCTGCGACAATTTATCCAACTTGTTGTTATAATAATAATAATTCAACAACAAATTATAACAACAACAACAGCAGTAGTACCACTACAACTAATATGCAACCACCCCCTCCTCCACCTCCTCCTCCTCCATTGGATTCACGATATGTATTCAACAACCAATACAACAACATCCACAACAACATTCGAAGAAGCAGCAGCAGCAGCAGTAGTAGTTTTAGTAACGCATCACCACGTCTACTATCTTCCACTGTGCACACATTCCCCTACGATACAAAAACATTACGTGCATGTGGGGATATACCATTGGGATTGATTGTAACACCTTTGGGAAGTTTGAGTTCCTTGTGTTGTACTTGTACGGTATCTAACACAACCACCACTGCCACTGCCACCACTGCCACCACTGCCACTGACATTGATGCAATGAGAAGAACAACAGTAACAACAACAACAATATCATCATCAATTCAATGGAATGGACGTGAACAGGGGGATATATACAGTGATAATAAAACGGATATATATAATTCGAAGGATGTGGATTATGTAATTTATCCATTTGATGGATATGGTGGAAGTAGTGGTGGTGGTAGTAGTAGTAGTAGTAGTAGTAGGGTGATGATGAGGGGCAATACTACTTCTCTTACTACTACTACTTCTACTACTACTACCACCAACAATAACAACAACAACAACAGGGAGGGAAGTAGTAATTATGATGATGATGATGATGATGATCCAGAACGTATTCCAGTAATACGTGGTCCCAAACGTTCCATTGTAGTAAATGCAGATGAGAAGCATTCATCATCCAAAACAACCACAACATCATCATCATCACGAGCAAAAACTGTACATACCATCACCCCACCAAGATGTAATCGATGCAATGCCTACCTAAACCCCTACTGCACACCCTCACCTCCCTCCTCCTCCTCTTCTTCCTCCTCCTCCTCTTCTTCCTCCTTCACAACCTCCTCACGACTTACCAACACCTTCCAAGGATTAATCTACACCCCCACCCAATCCTACAATTGTAACATGTGTGGATCCAAATCATCCATTATTATATCCAATGAGGAATATATTGCCAATAATATTTTTGAATCTACGTCATTATCCTACGGGACGGTAGAGTATGAGGTTGGGAATGAGTATGAGGTTCGAAAAAAGGCTGTGGAGAATGTGTTTTTGTATGCGGTAGAGTATGCTGAGTATGATGATGTTGTTGTCGTTCCGATGATGGATGTTGGTGGAAGTAGTGGAAGTGAAAGTGTGAAGAATCAGTATCAACATAACGATCATCATCATCAACATCATGGTACAATGAAAAGTCATGGATGGAAAGAATCATTGGATGCTATAAAGAATGTTGCGAGGGAGTTGTGTATTACAGCACCAAGGAGGGAGGAGGAGGATGGTGTTGTTTGTAGGGAGGTGAAGATTGGAATTTTTGCATTTTGTCAAGACATGTTGGTTTTTCCGTACATTAAGAGGAAAGAGCAGCACTTTGTTGAGAATGGAGAGGAGGAGGAGGAAGAAGAAGAAGAGTTGGCTGTGGCAATTGTATCCGATGTTACTGATGATCCATTTTGTCCATTGCCTCTAAAGTTGATATCTTATAACGTCGGTGAGGGATTGGACTCGAAAGAATGGCATCGATTTTGTCGTGTTTTGGACTCAATTACGGAATTGATGGAGCAGTTGGTGGGTGAGTATCCACCTCAACAACAGCAGGATGATAAGTGGAGACGAAACTGTGGTGGAGCAGCATTGGTAGTATTGGGCGATGCTCTTAAAGATTCTGGTGGGAGAGGCACATTGATCACTTCCCGTCGACCAAATTATGGTGTTGGTGCACTTCGAGATCGAGAAGCTGTATCGAATTATGGGATTGGCTCGTCTTCCGAGCAAAAGTTATTCACCCCTCTCCAACAACTTGTACAACGTAATAACGATGCAGTTGGAATCGTCAAGGATAAGCCCGCAGGGTTATTCTACAAGAAATTGGGAGAGGACTGTGCGAAGAATCGTGTCTGTTTGGATATTGTGGTAACCTCGTCATCCGTATCAGTCCCCTCGACTGATCCCAAACAACTGCAACAGAATCCAAACATGAGAGAATTCTTAGATGTAGCGACATTGGGAGAGTTGTGCCGTGTCACATGCGGTCACTTTAAATGGCTCCGAGTTGGGAATGAGTGTGGAGTTGCCGTAAATGGTGACAGTGATAGCTTTACGGGAGAGCAGCTACGAGAAGAGTTGAAACGATCGGCGCTTGCGTACACAGGAAGCGACGTTGTGTTTAAGCTGCGGTGTTCTAGTGGGGTTCAGGTGAAATCATACTCTCCTACATTACCCATCGGAAACCTTATTGGGGATGGCATTGTCAATTCAGCCGAGTTGGAGCTATCTAGTATGCATCCCGGTACATCTATTGCTGTTGTGTTGGAGCACAAGATTGGAGGAGTGGTTGATACTATGAGAGGCGGTAGCAGCAGGAAAGGCATTGACATGCCAATGGTATTTTTTCAATCGGCTGTTTTGTACACAACAAAGACAGGTTTTAGACGTGTCCGCGTGTCAACCTTGGGATTGCCCACGTCAAAGGTACCAGCGGACATATTCCGATCTGCCGACTTGGGTGCAGTTTCTACCATGCTTACACGAGGGGCCATTTCAGATGTCGAACGCGATGGAGGTTCCTTGCGTTTGGCTCGTGAGAACGTCTTCAACAAGTGTGTTTCTATCCTTGCCAATTACCGCTCTCATACAACGGCGAGGACGTCACCATCCGGTCAGCTCATCCTCCCCGAATCTTTGCAACTTCTGCCTCTGTTTTGCCTGAGTCTTCGGAAAAGCCGAATGCTCCGGCATAGCCTACCGAAGGGCATGTCTTCAGCAAAGCCTTTCCCAACCGCTGACGAAAGAGCATATCACATCTTTTACGGGAGAATGGTTTCTCCAAATATGAGTTTGCAGTGTGTCCACCCACATCTCTTCCAAGTGTCGGACATGAGGACACGTGATGGTGATTGGATAACGCCACCAATCTTACAAGAAAATAAGTTTGACGAAACAAATGTCATTGCTGCGTCAATGAGACCTGTTTGTCAACTACCCAAGACGATGAACCCAAGTATTGCTTGCCTCGATGAAAGTGGAATGTACCTCCTCGATGATCGCTTTTCCTTTTATCTCTTCGTTGGGAAAGATGTGCCGGATGAAAAGTGGCGAGATTTACTTTCCGTAGGAGGTGTTGGTAGCAGCAGGGCTAGAGGAAGCAACATCCCAATCGGAGGGTTGTCGCTTGCGGACACGGACTCGGCTCATAAACTTCGAAGCATCATCCATCAACTTCGGTTGCTCAACTCACCCAATGAAACTCTTGGTTTGACTGCTCGACATACCTACGCTCCGTTGATTCTAGTGTTTGTTGGTCGAGGTAGTGTATTCGAAGAGGAGATGGATAGCTTACTTGTTGACGACCCCGATACCCATGAAAGAAGCTATGTTGATTTCCTATGCGATATACATCGATCTGTCAGAGAAAAGTGGGACCAAACTTAACTTAGAGATCCCTACTTAAAAAGATAGAGACATTTTCTAATGGAAGCAATCTTATCTTTTTTGCTACTTCGTAATTTGCCGTTTATCAAGAGAACTTAGCTCTCTCGAGAAAATCAAAGTTCCCCATCTCCCATAACCTTGCCACCTCCAATCGAAACTTCACCAAATCCCAAATCTTGCTTGACCAACGGAGTTACCAACCCAACTAACAATCCACAGAGGATCACATACATATCCACCGTTACCACTTCCTTCAACGTTTTAAGAACTAAAATCGTCTTAGGGAATGACGACGTGGCATAATTCATTGCCGTATCCTTAATTTTTCCGAGTATATCCAAGTTATCAGATTTCTTCCCATTCTCATCATCTTCCTCCGATAATGAGGGTGTATTTCCCACTAGTACCTTGCCCAGTATCCTTATCAGTAACGAAATAAATAAGAAAACGGGAGGATTGGCCATCCACGAAGTTACCAATGTCTTGGGCGAGTATAAAATACTCTTCAACACTGATGTGGGCACCGTCCACAGATACCGTACCCACATGCGATGAAATCCAATGGCAAATTTGGCAGCAAAGTTGATAGGGGCGGGTAATTGCGAGTTTTTGAGGAGTGCATCAAGATCGACTTGGAAGATTGGATCAATAATGGGAGGAGTATACGTTTCTTTTTCGCCATTATCATCGTCATCAAATTCAGATGTTGAAACACCTTTGGGACGAGAAATATCTTCATCACTTCTTTCTGCAAACTCGTCATCTTTGTTGTTGGTGGTGTCGTCGTCATTGTCACTTAATAACTTCATCTTAACTTCTCTCTCCTTCTCCTTGCTTGTTGACAAAGTTGCACACTCCTCACCAACAACACCATCATCAACACAGAATCCCTCTCTAGAAAAGGAGGTTGGCATCGAAGTTGGCGGAGCAGCATCCATCATCCCAATCATATGCCTTACCTTCCCTCCCATACCATATTCCCATGGTTTGGTGAACGACGATTCTACATGATAGATTAAATTTCCTCCTCCACTACCATCAATACCGGAAACATTACTACGATGAGGTTCCAAACCAACATCCAACCCAGCCATGAATAACAACATCAAAGTAACCAACCTTGGTACCAAATACATTGGAGGGAAAATCAATTTCCACCATTTCTTTTTTTTCTCACCACGTAATGTCTTGATGGCAACCTCACTTAACAAATCACTTCCCCCCAGCATTGCTACACCACTACTACTACCACCCCCCTCACGAATCATAGATGCAGTCATACCTATAGTGACAATTGTAGCAGCTGCATCAATAGGGTTGTCTGTGGCAGAAGCCTCAAGTTCTGCAATGCGTTGTGCCTTTTGCTCTTTAATGATTTTACGTCTCATACGTGCTACACCCATGTACTTCTTTGTTGGTTGTTGGTCTCCTTCGGTCGACTCGTCAGTTTGTAGTGACAGTTTATCATGCTCATCAATATTGTCATCATCCTCTTCTTCTTCGTCGGGCTGTTCACAACTTTTATCGCTGATCAATGTAGGTTCCAAGGTGTCTGTTTCCTCGGCAGTAACTTCTACGTCGTCATTTTCACCGTCATTCCTAGTAGTTGGTGTAGACTTCTTCTCATTATCGTCGTCGTCGTCGTCCTCCTTTTTCTTGGCATTTTGATGGTAGCGTCTTCTCCTCATGGCAGCCATACGTCGAGCTCCCTTACTACTACCGCTAGGATTGTTATCATTCTCAGCAGCAGCAGCAGCAACAGCAGAGGAGGCGGCGGCGTCACTTGTTATGTCAACCACCTCTTCTCCTCCCTCTTCTTCTACCACCATGGTCATTTCGGCGGCATTAATTACATCATCCGCAAGAGGATCTTCATCATCATTCATCGTCTTGTCCTTAGGGACCAATCCACTAACCACATCCAACCGTTCGGCCGATTTGGCTAAAATGCGTTGACGTCGTGCTTGTGCTTTTTGTCTTGCTTTTTCGGCAGAGACTACCATGATTTTTTTTGCTTTGTCTATTTGTTATATTATTATATTATCAAACACTCCCTAGTAGCAGATAGAGCGGGGGGAGACCTTATTGTACTTTGACTATCTTCTGTACTGCAGGAGGAAGTTGTTGTGTTGTAGTGCAATGAATAGATAAATTATTTAGCCTGAGATTCATGCTGGCAAAAAAAATGAGAGGATATGGCGCGCGAAGAACGATGAGGTGTCACAGACAGACTATTGAAAAGATAGGTTAATCGAATCAGGAAGGGGTTAATATCAATGCAACCGTAGGTACCTACATCATGATTAAATACATAGACATAGCCGTAAAAAAAATCATACAGCGTTCTCATTCTCGGGGGATTTACATATGAATTCCTATGTAGTTTTGGTACTTGTGACGTAATATTATTAAGTCGTACATATCATTCATTGGTCCAAAAAATTCCGCCAACTCATCAAGAATGAAAGCTCACCGTAAGTAACGGAAAAATTGGAGTGTAGTTGTAGTATGGTATTGTATCACTTGATGATTATTCGAGGGTATACTTCAGTGTAATAGTTATACATAAAAACAAAATATACTTTATGTTTTCGACACTGTTGTGAGCAATTATACTGTATCGTACACACAAGTTACGTACCCAACTTCAAGAACAACTTCTTACATCGACACGGCCGAGAGCTTTCATTAGTCTTTTCTGTTTATCTACTTATCATATCTCCCTTCGATGTTCTAATAGTGCAATGTATTCTTGATGACTGCACCAAGTTGAAACACTATGAATTCAAACTCAAAGTAATTCACTGTCTATCATCTATCTGAACAAGTCTTCAGTTCATACGATACTCCTTTTGAAGACTGGCGAGAGAAAAATATTCCTTACAAGTTCTTTACAAGAAACTTCAGTACCACCTCATTCCGCTACCACTGGGGATGGGGTGGGATGGACTGGAAAACTTCCTACAGGGTACATTCCGCCCACCAACACACTTTCCCTTTACTTCCACAAGGGTTACCAACGTTCTCAGAGGAGCAATTGCCTCCAGCCCTTGCCCCACTAGTGCAAATAGATGAATCGAGAGGTTTATTCTTAACGCAGATATACTTGTTGACAGTCGAAACAGGAGCGGGAGTGGGAGGTAGCAATGTAGGCGGATTCGTGGGAGCATTTGTTGGAGGATTAGTTGGAACCGGAGTCGGATTAGGAGTAGGCAAATTGGTGGGATTTGGAGTGGGAGGAGGCTGAGACGGCTTTTGAGACGGAGCCTTCGTAGGTGTGGATGTGGGCTGAACAGTAGGCATTTGAGTCGGGTTTTGAGTGGGAAGCGGAGTTGGATTCATTGTGGGTTGCGGAGTAGGTTTAACTGTAGGACTCCTCGTGGGCTCTGGTGTACCATTGCATGTTTCTGGATTACACACTGGGCCACAGGGACCTTGATCAAACTGATTAGACACCAACTTGCATGCCTCAAAGGCATTGCCTCCGTTGTTAGATTCAACCCAGGAAATGCGCCCACCACAAGTGTGACAGCCACCCAAACTATCATCACAAGCAAGAGTGTCCCACACAATTTGAGTACACCGAGGGCAGCCGCAGTAAGTTGGCTCAGGAATAGGAGTGGGCTGTCTCGTTGGAAAAGGGGTAGGAGCAATCGTTGGCAGGACTCCGTTAGTCGGCTAACAAGGAAATCATTTAGCAGACGAGAAGAGATCAAGTTTAGACATCGGGTATAGTTCTAATGGGAAAATTGGTTGAAACCTTTTCACTTACCTGATTTGTCGGGGTATACCTTGGTGTTGGTGGCGGATTTGTTGGCTCTTGACAAATGCCACTTTGACACTGCCCGAAAGGAACGCTGTTGCATGGGGTGGAGTCGGGTGCAAATTTGGACGGCGGGCAGCTGCCATCAGGGTTGCAAGGTAAAGTCAATAGACAGTCATTTTGATCGTCGCAAATGCATGCTTTCTGTCTGTCATCTTTGTAGGTGCAAACTCTGTTGTTCGAATACTCTTCGTTCTCTCGTAGATAGTAGCAGCCACTCCCATAGCAGCCATACCTTTCGATCCCGTTAAGGTTTCTTGCACAACCGTATGGCCAGTCTCCACTACAGACTTCATCACAGCTCGTCTCACAATTCTCTCCTGAAAAACCTTGATCACATTCACAGCTTGCTGATGTATCACCAAGAGCAACACATTTCCCATGACCACTGCAAGTCTTACCACTAGTGGCACAAGGATTGTATTGGCATATTGGCCCTGACCAACCCTCGTCACAAACGCAAGCATATGACGTCACTGGCATAGACCCTCCTAGAAATGTTGCTGTGCAACGCCCGTGTTCACATCGCGCAGCGGCACAAAGATCAATTGCAGACTCTTCAACAAATCCCTGCCTTGGCTTGCAAGTCGCAGAACCGCAGTCGCAATATGACGTGTTTTTATTGCAACTAAAGTTACACTTTTCGGGGCACTCCTCGGCTTGCAACACTCCGTCGTTGAAGGAGCTGCAATCAATAGTAGGTACGCTGTGAAGAGCACGCACAGAGCACGCACCAGTATTTCCCCAAGCTTCATCTTTCAAGAACTCACCGCCGCTCCAAATAAATCTTCTGTCGTGTTGACTACTGACTAATCCATTCGAGCCACAACTTCTCCCATTCAAGGACAAATTGGTGTGTTCTACTGAATATATGTTGCCCATCACTGTATCGCTAAACTCAAAGATCCAATCAGAGGGAACCTCTCGGTCTCCAGTTGTTAAAGACAAACGATACGAGTGTTCAATACCAGCCATAACGGGCAGTGAGTAGCCTTGCTTCGGGGAAGTGGAGCCAATCTGGTGAAAACCAATCACTTGCATTGTATCGCGAGTGTAAACAATTTGGCTATCTACGCCCCCTTTATTATACCAAAACTCAACTTGGAGACCAGGCGCATTCCATGCATCTAAACCACGAGTCCAGACTTTCAACGAGCGAAGAGGAACATTGCATAGAATGCCGGCGTCATACAAACGCCCAACTTCTGAGCTGATAGTGCTACTAAGGACACATGGCTCACCAGGCAAGTTCAAAAGGTATGTATACTTAGATGAAACCAATGAAACGAAGCCTTGCGGAAAGATCGAATTCTCATATGTTTGCCCATTCATCACAGCATCTGCATCCGGAGGGGCTAAAGAGAAAATTCCTCCGTGGTTTTGATTCGAATTGTGAGACTGAAAGTTCTGATATTGAAACCAAATCCACTTCTTCGAGGTGTCAGTGTTAGTCCACTTGACATCGTGGAAGATATACTGAGGTTGACATAGGCCACCCGTCGATCCTACACCACAATGATGGTTGGCTTCTAGAGAGACGCTATCACCAAACTGTGTGTGTTCAATGATGAAAGTTGCTTGGTCAGGGAGCGCAATATTGCCCTTAGCATAATTACTGCCAGTTATATGAGCGCTGCAGCCATTAGCGAAGTTCTTCGTCTCTTTCCAGCTGTTATCGGTAAGAATACAGAGAGAATAGGTCAGTGCATACATCGACGATCATTAGACATTAACATTGTCGCACTTGTAACTTTCAACTCACTACATGAGATTGTCGTTGTCGAAAGACTGGTGGCCATTATATTGCATATCTCCAGCCTCATAGTGGCCAACGAAGGCATTGAAGTAATCGACATTGTTTACGATAGCACCAGATTCGCCTCTAGCATTTCCTTCACTGTCAAATCCCGAGCAGAGGGATTTGTCAATGTTGTGTCCATCACTTAGGATGGATTGATCTGTCAACTTGGGGTAGTTGTGGGTTAAAGTGTAAGTGCCAAACCTTCCGTTTGAGTGGAACGTATTCCCTTCGATGCGCCCAAGTTTGGCACTGTTTTCGCAGACTTTGTTTTGACTGTCACCTCGACCACTACCATCGTTCAGGAATAGCATCCCGTTGAAAGCGTTAGAAACACGATTCCCTTGAAGAGAGTTGGTGTTAGCTCTGCTGAAAATTCCAGATTGATTATCCTTTGTGTCAGCAAGACGATTGCTTGTTCCAGGAATGGTGCAGCCAGAGAGAACACTATCTCGAAACGGATGCGGACAAATCACCACATTGTGCTTAATATCGTTGTACATTTCATTGCTGTGTGTATCGTATATAGATTAGTTGTGCAATCTGCTGTTAGAGTTGAAACATATAGAACAAATAGAGGCACAAATCCGAAGCACACTCACCCATCTTCAATGTAAATACCTGCACCACGGACGTTGTATAACACGTTGCCTTCAACAACTGACGAGTGAGTCGAGTGAACAATAATTCCTCTTTGATGAGAGTTCTCAACCACATTGTTCTTGAAAAGACAAGTAGGACAATCGTGTAGCTTGTGAAAATGGAGACAATACTTGACGTTGAGGAGAGAGTATTGTGAGTATTTGAGCGATGCGATAACACGAGCAATACAATGAGTGACTTACCTTGCCTTCCACACCTCGCTGCCCGCATCTTTCAATTCTCGTGTTTTGGATGCTTGCAGTCCCACCATGCATGGCAGCCGTATGCAGGCCATTGGTGCAATGTTGACGGAATGACGAACATCGACAGCCCATTACACTCGTTTCCTCGCCAGGCACGGCCTCTGGTAGAGTAGGATCGCACGTTACATGCTTGAAATCATCGCCAGTGACAACAATATTCCTTGAAAGGTTGATCACTTCGGCACTCATTAGAGCCGGATGTCCTCCTGAGGGTGCCTTGACAAACTTGGACTGATGGTTATACTGTGCTACTTTGTTAAGGAGCAAGGTTCCATTCTCTTCGATTGAAGTGATGGTGAACTCTTCTCCATGACCTGTGGCTAACTTTGCTGTTGGGGCAACTGCGATACGGTCACCCACTCTCCTAAAACAAGGAAAAGAGTAAGAGAAAAAAATGAATGTGAGATCAAAGTCATCATTGAGAAGTATCAATCCTTTTCATCATATTAGCTACTCACCACCCCATAAGAATCGCGTTGTGCATGAGTTCAATCCTACCATCACCCTGATTAAGAGGTTTGGATAGGAGGCTCCACGTCCTAGCAAGGTCACGGCCTTTAATATTAATGATAGGATAATCACCATTATTCAACGCAACGCTACCGAAGCCACGACTACGAAGCTTGGAGTGCACAGCACCGTTATCCTTGACGTACACGAACGCATCCTTGGATTGCAAATCCATTTCCCACTTGCCAAAGCCTTCGACAGCGATATAACCAGCACAAATGAACGCGCTAGGGTTCAATTGTGTGTCATCACTCCACTCCACAACGCCCATTACAATCAATGCAGATACGCTCAAACTGGTATCGACTTGAAGCGTTGTTCCAAAAGGAATAACGCAGACTGAATCATCAGAGCATTGGATAGATACAGCTGAAGAGTTGATAAGTCCACTAGAATCAGCTACAACCACAACTTCACGGGCGGGAGGATTATT
This sequence comes from Skeletonema potamos, assembly GCA_036940105.1. Taxonomy (NCBI): domain Eukaryota; phylum Bacillariophyta; class Thalassiosirophyceae; order Thalassiosirales; family Thalassiosiraceae; genus Skeletonema; species Skeletonema potamos. The sequence continues at coordinate 16,801 of JALLBJ010000206.1, forward strand.
ACCTTTGTCTTTGCAGACGGAAAGTAAATCGGGAGGTAAACTCGCATCTGGATCATCGACGACCGCATATGACGCGGCTTGAATGGAGTCAAAGTTTTCTGCGGCGAAAATCGTTGGAGTGATTCATACAGCTATGTGTAAGTTTATTGTGTTGCATGAAATAACAACAAGTCCAAAGAAGAATACTACAGATTCAGCAACTTACGAAGGTAACGATCTTCATCAGATTGACCAAAAAGGGCGCTGCTCTTGGCAACGAGGAAAAAGCTAAGGAAGAGTTGGCTGCACAATCCCAACATTCTATCGAGGTGAGGATAATGTGCTTTCTGATCTGATGTAGTTGAAACAAAAAATTATGGAAGATAGATGCCGAGCCGAGTTTGATGGTACTTCGTGACTTTTATTCACGAATGTGTCAATGTCGTCCTGTTCTGTGGGGAGCTTGAGTACCGCGTGACCGACAAGCAAGACCGGGAGATAGAGAGTAGAGAGTAGCCCACAACAGAGTGATTGTGGCCGTTGAGGCGTAAATTGTAGTAGGGAGTAGGGAGGCATCGTCGTCTTGGCAGTGTGTTGCCAACCTTGTGATGTCTGCTGCGTCCGTCCGGGTGTCGGACGTTGGCTGTTCGTTGGGTTTTTGGCGCTATGACCGGATCATCCGGTAAGATCCGGTACCTGACTTGTCTGCAAATAAGATATCCATCTCTTTGGATGGATTCATTTCATTTATAAATTTCATTCATTCAAGGCGTGGCGAGCTCTCCCTCTCTCTCTAGTGGCGAGCGAGGAGGTGTAAACGATAGCTATGACAGTAATACCCTCTCCCCTCTCTTGGGGAGTGTGGGGAGATGATTGCTCCTTTCTTCGAAATGAAAATGCTGGATATATCAAATGGTTTTGTGAAAAGACAGCGAAGCTTAGGGCTTAGGCAGATGAATGACTAGAAGAAGGTATCCAAGAAGCCATTGTCAAGACGATGAAGGCATATGGAGATGAAGCTGCTCGGGCGTTGTTTATCAAACTAGCTTAGTTGGAGCATGTCAAACTGAGGACGAGCAGCGGCATTACGTGTCGTGCTTGCTGCGTGGAGAGCCAATGCAGATGAGAATAAGTCAGCTCTATCAAGGCAGCAGTTTCGTCTCAAATACAGCCAAGAATATGTAGAATGTTAATGTGAAAAGGTCTAGTCAGACTACAGCTACAGTTGAGAAGGAGAATGCCCCCCTTTTTCTCAAATTGAAGGAGTAAGTAAACATGGTAAATAAATAAATACAAAGCTAGTCAGAACATGATAGTGTAGTGTATTGATGCTATCTTTCATACAACATCTGCAAGAGTAGGAATATCTCTCCTTCCCTCCCTACTCCACCACTTCCTACCACCACTACATATATACCATATTACTCACCAGAACCAGAACTGACTGCAACTCTTGTTGTAGAATAGATACCGAAAGTGTGGACAAGACGTAAACAATTGAAAGTAACAGTCTCTCTGCTTCGTGATTTGCCTCTGTGTAAACTGCTTGTCAGGACGTCGGATAATGATATCATGTAAGCACGTCTATTATTTTAAGATGATAAAGGACAAGTCAACCTTTCTGAACATTTCTATCAGTGCACTCCCATCCAAAATCATGTCAAGAAACTAATTTTTTACGATGAGCATGCCAGATACACAATATAAGATAATATTGTCATTGTACCAAGCTCCCATTCCCCCCCCCCCGAAAAAATGCTGTCATTGGTTGTATTGAGCGTCTACACTCCAAAAATAAATGACGAACTTCTGCCGCCCCCACCAACATGTAAATAAAGCCCCCCGCTCATTCAAACCTACCAATACTCTCCCCCAAAACATATTTATATTAAAGATAATTTACTGAGCCACAGCCTCAGTCTTCCTCCTCCAATTATCAGCATCCGGATCAAACACAAACATACTGCTATTCGTAAAGGCCTTATCAAACACATACGCAAACGCCAACATGATCACCAATGTTACCCATTGAAGCCAGGCGGTAGATCCAGTCCCTGGATGGTACGATGCAAATGCGATGAAGGAGAGGAAGAGGATGAGGGTTAGGGTAACTCGGTGGCGGATTTCGGCGGACATTTTTCTATTTTGTTTTATTTTGGTTGAGATGGGAAAGGGTGAAGAAAATTTGGTTATTGTAACAGAAGATTTCTCTGTAGCTTCTTGTCCTTCTTCTTCTTCTTCTTTATAAGAGTGATTTATTCGGTGCAGTGTTTGTTTTTTTCCGTGGCTGATGGAAAAAGCATATGATACGGCAGCCGTTTGTGTTTATGTGCAAAACCCGTCTGATTTTCCAATTTCAACACCGGGTCACAATTTGACAGTCTTGTAAATGTCCCCCCCGACACACTATCGGCACACACACCAATATTCAGCCAGATTCAGCCACCCTCTCTCTATCTATCTGCGCTGTCCATACATCCGCCTCATAATCGCTGCTAGTGACCGAATAACATTTATAGATAAACACGAACACTATAATCGATCTGGCTCAAGCTATCATCTCACCTACAAACAACATTACAACCTCGTATGCGTCCTGATGAGGGCCGATTTGGGCCGCCCGCCGCAAGCACCACATTGAGCCACCATATGGTATCTATCTAGCGCTGTCCACGTCCGCCTCAATCTCTGCTAGTGACGGAATAACGTTTGTGTGGATTATAAGGAAAACTAATCAATTTGTCTCAGGCCGTCATCGCAACTACAAATGACTTTGCAGCCTCGTATGTAGTGTATTGATGATGGCCAAATTGGGCTGGTCGCAAGTCGCAAGCACCACATTGAGAATGTACCACATATAGCGATGACATTGTATTTTTGAGTAGTGCAAACAATAAGAAATTTTGTGACTGTTTGTTTTAGACGATTAATAATGTTGATTCTTACTTGATGACGATGACTTTAGTTTTAGTATGAACATTTTTTCCCTCTTTTGTTGCCTATTCGTCAAACCCTGAATTTGAACTTAATAAAAGAAAGAATTGATTAAATTGCAGCATACGAAAGAGTACGTTACAGATTTTCAGGGAAGTCATTCTGCCTCACGACTTCAGTCATTCAATTCTCTCAAAAGTGTGAGGAAGGATACTGATGGGATGCGACAATACCTATGTGGTATCTCTTTCCTTCCGGTAATACTCGAACGTCACACTTCGTCACTTCATGTCGAAAAAAATCAAAATTCGTCGAATCTGATATTTTGCTTGTCAATCTGTAGGCGAAGTGACATCATATTCTCATATACTTATTTATGTACATTGCATCACCAGCACCTAGCACAAAGAAGAAGCAAGAGGCGTCGAAGTACTCCACCATTATAATATTGTGTATTTATTTCCCCGGTGTAGTAGTGTGTCTTGTAGCCACCATGAAAAAAGCCAATCAGCTGCTCGACAAAAACATAAATGATGGTTTCTTGTTGCTTGCTTGCTTTCCTTCTTTCATCCAAGGTTCCTATGCCTATGTAATGTCGGGGCGATTCGATCTATCTTCTGTACCTACCGTGGGTAACTAATGTTCCACCCACTTCGTTAGCTAATTAATTACAAAACAATCTAGGCCACCGGATGGAGGGCACCGTTTGCATCAAGAAAATCTTTCCAATTGTTGAAATCATAAGACCCTTGAATATCATTATAAAGCAACACATCCCATTCTGTCCAATTACGAAGATGCTCTTTGCCTTTTTCTGAAAATTCACCCAACACTAGCTTTTTCTTTCTTGGGGCAGGGGGTAGAATGACATTCAGATTGCGGTTTTCAAAATTTCCTAGATAAGAAATGAGAGGTATCAACTCTGTAGAAAATTTGTCTGTTGTAGAGACCCAGTCCATTTGTTTTTTGAGTAGCGCCAATGCATCCATGCATTGTGAATAAGAAACCTGTACAGCTGGAATTCTACGCCAACTAATACCAAATAACTCAGCACATTGCATGTTGGCCTTCATATGATGGTCGTCAAAAAAACCTGCCTCAGTCACATTTTGCCCTACTGTTGTTATAAAGTAATTGTAGAAGCTCTGGTACCAAGATATTGGTTCTCGGACCATTGTAAATGCAAAAAATGGCACCTGATTCTGTTCTGCCAGCTCTCTCCACTCACCCAATTTATTGCTCAACATGTTGTAAAACAAGCAAGGCGGCCCTCCGTGTGCCTCATAAACCACAATTGTTTTATTTGGTGTACCATGCTCACAGTAGTCACTAATAGATGCCTCAGTGACTTTCCGCCCCTTCCAACATCCAAGATAGGAAGTTTCATTTGGCTTTTGATCCATCAAGTATGAGCGGACTGCTGTGCCCCCAGTTTTGGGTATATGGAGGAAGACGAAAATTCCTCCTTTTTCATTGAAGGAGTTCGACAGCTTCTCAGCCTTTTCCCTGAAGGAAGATTCTATGTTTGCAAAGTAGTGTGCCAACAATTACGCAAGATGGTTATATGTTATATATGATGTTAGGAAACAGTGTTGTGAGATAGTATTAGCTCTTTGTCAATATTAACTTACCTGAGGTGGAAGGAGGATTCAATTGAGAATGAGACTTTTCTGACTTTTTTATTTTTATAAGTGTATGGGCTTCCTCCGCCTCCGATGAAACATTACCAGGAGTCTGCACATATAACAGCGCTGGAATGGCCAACAGCATGAGAGTCCCGATTGTCCATGATGCCAATCTTTTGCTTTTGCTACGCTGCCCCAGAGACTTCGCGTTATTTCTGTTCATTCTTCTAGAGACTCGAGCATTGTTTCCACTCTAGCTACTTTATTACTGACAGTCGAATATCGGCAATCATTATATCGGCACATAAGCGGATAGCCTATCTCGTCGGAGATTCATTTTCGCTCATTGAGAATTCATTGAAAAAAGAGCTACTTAGAGTGATGTTACAATTTAGAAGCCCCTTTACCAAACGTTAAAGTCTGTCTTGTTAGGAATACTATCATCTACTTACATGACTTATTTATCATCATGCACTGAGAACAAAAATCTTTTTCATGCATCACATACACCACAGGAAATTAGGTGATGGTGTATTAATGCTACCTAGACAATCTTTTAACCAGCAATTGGAGTCTTCATACGCCATTTTTGTATTGGCAGTCCACATTATCATTGTTAATGATGGGCCGTCCAGGTGTGTGTCTTGTGATATCTATCTGTTCATCTCTTGTACTTTATAATAATAATATTGTTATCACTCACCTTTCCTCTCTTGCATAATACATATTATATCTTCATACTCACAGACGGAGTCACGCGGACATCACGAGTGCTAGGCTCGGTAGACTTTGTCAGACCCAAGTTAAATATTAATGATGACATTGACGAATCGACACTGCTAACAACTATCACAGGCATTCGATGTTCAATGCCATACACAATAAAATGTGCTGCCGAATCCTTTGCAACAAATATTGATGATGCAAATGATAGTATCAAAAAGATTGAAAAGATTGCATCTAAAATATTCGACGAGTGTGAACTACGACTATCCAACTTCAATCCAGACAGTGAAGTGAACGTAGTCAACGCATTAAGTGTTGACGATGTTCACCTCATGTCCCCAGCATTAACAGATGTTATCCTCTGCAGTAAGGAATTGGTCAAGCTTACGAGAGGAGCGTTTGATCCATCGTGCAAGCCACTGTTGAATCACTATGAGAACATGGCGGAGAGGTATCATTCAAGAGAAAATTCTATGACATTTTCTAATGTATCAGAGGGCAGTAACTCTGTAGATTTGGAAACTATCCGTAGACAACGTGTTGTGGTAGATTATTGGCTTAGTCTTTTGGATGCAGGATTTGCAGGTGACCCATCGGATTCACATGTTTCCCGAACGGTTCAACAATTGCTTGAAATTGGACAGTGGAAGTCAGCCTTTAGTGTTGGAGTAGTTGATGATGATTCTTCTCATGGGGGTGTCAAACAGTACACTATTCGAAAGAAACACGTCGATGCAAGATTAGACTTGTGTGGCATCGCAAAAGGCTGGACTATTGATAAGATTGCAGAGGCATTGCCATTCCCTTGTTGGGTAGAGTGGGGAGGAGACGTCAAAGTTACAGGAAACCACCCGTCTGGACGTCCTTGGGTGGTGGCAATTCCTGAACCTCCCAAGCTTACGGATTTGAAGAAGATGGTTGAACGTGCCAAGAAGTCTGGGCAGGTTGGGCCAGTCTTTACCCTATCTGATGAACACATAAAAAACGAGGGAGAAAACAAGGAGAAAGGGATCGATAAAGAGTATCTCGCATTGATTGAGCTGCGTGATGGCGATGCTGTCACCACATCGGGAGATTATGAGAAGGTAATTGAACGCAATGGCAAATTGTATTCTCATGTCATCAATCCACTCTTCGGAAGGCTTTTAGAGCTGAATAACACTACGCTGGCTCAAGCTGTGATCGTGTCAAAGAGTTGCATGGCTGCAGATGCACTTGCTACTGCAGTAATCAGCAAAGAAAACCCAAGCGAGGCAAGGGCAATGCTAGACCACTTCCGAACTGGTTACAGATACCCAGTTCGCGACTACCTTCTCTATGCACGTCAGGGTCCTAGGATCATTCGTTCGTCGATACCAGGTGTTGAATCCAAATCTGACCGAGAGCGGCGACTGCAACGACACCAGGACGCTACTGTCATTGTTGTTGGGTCAGGATTAGCGGGGATGAGTGCTGCAATTGAAGCCGCCGACGCCAGAGCACATGTGATTTTGCTTGAGAAAGAGTCGCAAACTGGTGGAAACTCTGCCAAAGCAACATCTGGTATCAATGGATGGGGTACTGACACTCAAGCTGAGAGCGGGGTTGTCGATGAGGAAAGGTTGTTTGAGCGAGATACCTTTCGAAGCGGCTTAGGTGGCAGGACTGACCATTCACTAGTACGAACTCTATCATCCAAGTCGGCAGATGCAATACACTGGCTCAAACACAATCACGGCATTTCATTGACAGTGCTCTCTCAATTGGGTGGACATGCTACAAAGAGGACTCACCGAGCTCCACCAGCGGCCGATGGCGAACCTGTACCTATTGGTTGGCTGATTACTTCAACAATGAGAAACAAAATATTGACCGAGTATGATGGCAAGATAGAGATACGTTTAGGAATGAATGTGACAAAACTCATGCATCATGTTGACGCGAATGGAGTTAAAACAGTGACTGGTGTAGAGGTTAATGGCAGCGAAGAAATTAAAGCCGATGCAGTAATACTTTGTACCGGTGGCTTTGGATGCTGCCAAAAGGAGGGTGGCTTGATGGCAAGATTTCGACCAGACCTAATTGGCACGGCGACAACTAACGGTAGTTTTGCACAAGGGGATGGGGTGTTACTCGGTGAGGAGGTCGGAGCTGAACTCATCGACATGCGTTTCGTTCAAGTAAGTACTACATATGTATTCATTTCGTCAAATTGCAACTTTCATATCAGGAGCAGCTCAATCTCGGCATTTTTTCACTTTCTATCGAAGCTTCATCCAACTGGCTTCCTTGATAAAAATGATCCAACAAACCCAACTAAGTATCTAGCACCGGAGGCCATCCGTGGTAGCGGTGGTATACTCGTCAATAGCGAAGGGAAGAGATTCGTGAATGAGTTGGATCTTCGCTCAGTGGTAGCTGCTGCTATACAGAAGAACTGTTCAGCGTATAAAGCAGATGATGGCTATATTGGACCACCGTTTGCATGGTCTATTCTAAGCGAGGAAGCACAAGAAATTTTTGGAAAATCTGTACTAGCATTCTACAAAGACAAGCTAGGTCTTTTTGATGAATGCGAAGATGTAGCCGCCATTGCTAAACTCATTGGATGTCAAACAGACGAGCTTGAAGCAACTTTGCAGGAATACGAAGAAGCCGCATCAGTTGGCACGTGCAAATTGACAAACAAGTCCATTTTTCCTTCTCCAATCACTACACGGTCGAGAAAACTAGTTGTTGCTAGAGTGACTCCTTCGATTCACTACACGATGGGAGGTATTAATATTAATCCAAGTGGAGAAGTGCAGGAGAAGATCGAATCGATAGTAGGGTCCCATCGACGAATCAGAAACCTATTCGCCGCAGGAGAAGTTACCGGTGGGGTGCACGGAGGCAATAGATTAGGTGGAAATTCGCTACTAGAGTGTGTGGTCTTTGGACGCATCGCAGGCGAACGAGCTGCCACAGTCAAACAAACTGACAAATTCATGTTTCCCGGTGCTAAGTCTGACGATGGGCTCAATGAAAGTGGTTGGGTCCCTGTGACACTGAGAGAGGTTCGCAACACAGATAAAAAGTATGGAATGAATACAAGAGAGGTGCGGTTTAATTTGCATGGCTCTCTTCAAAGCTCAGGTTTAGATATCGGCCAGTTCATCGCGCTGCGTGGACAACTCGATGGAGAGACTCTCCAGGGCTACTTTAGTCCCATCACAAGGCCAACTGACGAAGGAGTGATTGGAATACTGGCTCGGGTAGACGAAAAGGGAGGTCCCATTGCCCAATTACTTGAACTGTCTAGACCAGGGTCAAGCTTTTTCATGTGCGCTCAGGGAGGACTGAGAATAATGTTTGCCGCTGAGAGTATCACGTATCGTGGAAGAGAAGTTAAGCAAATCGGATTGCTTGCCGGTGGAACAGGCATTGGTGAGATTTGCGAACTTTAACTTTCGAATGATTCGACTATTCTCATTGTTTAAAGATCATCAACTGACTCGTTTCCTACAATGGTTACTTCCAGCCCCAATGATTCAGATCATCAGAGCATATGGTCATTATGTCATGGATCATCCTCAGCCTGAGAAACTTCCACCATTCCAGCTCAATTTGATCTATGCATGTGAGGAGGTTGGTGACCTTGCCTACATGAAGGTGTGTTATGCTGTATTTTTCGGTGTTTTCTTCAATTGATTTATCCCGCATCTTTGCCAGTATCCAAATACTTATTTCCGTCATCTCTGCGCAACTTTCTCGTGTTGGGCAGATACTCGAAACAGTTCGTGACCACATACCTTCTCAGTTCAGATATTATGTGAAGCTGAACAAGCCACCGCTTGGTTGGAGTGAAGGCGTTGGCTTCATAGAGAAAACTGACGTAATCAAACATCTAGTTCATCCTTCCGACGATGCGCTTGTTGTAATGTGCGGCCCACCCATCTTCGAGGATGCCATGAGAAAGACGTTGTTAAAGTGTGGATTCAGCCCTAACCAGTACTACTCATACGCTGAAGGCGATAATGTCGCAGCTCGTCTTTAAAGTCGAGCAAATCAAGTAACTAGAGCACGATGATGTAAAAAAACTAACATATTTTAACACGTGGAAGTCAACTATGAAATCTTCTGCATGAGTAAATATGTAAGTCTAATTTTGTTTTTCTTGTTGCCTCTGAAACGACTCCCTCCTTTTGAACTCCAACCAGTACTCTAAATTTTGATCAATAATAGGGAGTATCTCCTCCTTTACCCGCGGTATGATACCTCCCAACAAAACGAACGCGGGCTGAACAACAAATTGGAGAAAGCCAATCTGACTATCTGCAGTCTTCGTTGTTTCCTTATCACACAATGGAGAGACTGGGAGTGAAAGTTCTTTTTCCTTGTCACCCTGTGCGAAGAACTCGTTGACTGCATTTTCGGCCCAACGCACAAACGTTTGTGGCTTGGTGGGGTTCGATATGTCAGCAAAATGTAGAAGAAAAATCAATATTTTGCTAGACAGTTCACCACATTCTGTCTTGAGCTCGGCGTATGTTTTGCTGCATTTTTCGCTGCTCTCCTCAATTGATGTATCCCACATCTTGGCCAATATCCCTAATATTTGTTGTTGACCTTTATTTCCGTCGTCTCTGCTCAACTTTTTCGTGATGTGCAGGCGGCCTAGTATGTCTAGCATTTGCTGTTGATCCTTTTCGTCTCTGCTCCTTCTTGACGACGCAAGGGACTCATCCTCCGCTTCCTCTCCCAACTCGGATTGCAAAACAATATTTGCTGTAAATCGGACACTTTCAATCTTTTCCATGATTTCCTCCATTTTGAAGAAATGATTTGACATATCCGTACCCAGAATGGCACGGATCATGATCCCCCTAGCCTCAATAATTTGGCTTTGTTTCCAATTTTGGAACACGTCCCATTCGTCCTGCCTTTCTTCTCCCATTAACAAGGAATGCCCAATGGCAGCATGCATATTTTCCAAAATAGAAACATCATTATACCGAATTGCAAAGGGTGTCATGGCATTCTTGTGAAACAAATTGTTGGTTCCTGGATGTCCGACGTCATGGAACGTGGCAGCCAAAATGAGAGAGAAGATTTCCACCGGATTACTTATAGAATAGAGGAGATCGATTCCAATCAATGCAAATAGACAGTGGAGTGTTTGGGTAACATCCGCTGCGTGGGAGTTATTGTGAAACGGGATGTCGGGGGAGTATCTTCGTTCAATTTCTCGGAGAAAGTTGCATATGGCTTCAGGATTGATTTTGAGATGTGCGTCAAAATTGTAGTGGAAGCAGTTGTCATTGTCTAGACTGTTGGTGCTAGCTATGCACGACGGATCGGCTTCACGTGTGTTAGAATAACCCTCGAGCGACCCTTCCATGGCATTTTGTGCCATGGGAGCACATAGTATTGCCCACCCCACGAAAAGTAAAGGGCAGAATTGTTCCCCTCCTTCATTTTTGGATGACGACGAGTCGTCGTCGTCGTCGTCGTTGCACTTATCTTCCAGTGTAAGTGTACTACGTGTCAAATCGCCTACCTTGAAAACATCAAACTCCCACTTTGAAAGATTTTCCAAAGATAACAATTTGGTAAGTTCCGTCTTGGCATTGAGAGTCAACCTGTTCCACTCAGGAGGACAGTAATTGTAAAAACCATGAACCCCAATAGATCTCGCCAAGGCAAGAATCGAATCACCCTTAAAGTTTGTAAGCATGGTCGATATTTCCTGTGAGGCAGCTGCCGATCGTCTCACTGTTTTGATATTGGAAACGTTCTGTAAGGTGGGGGGAACCTCCCCTCGTGATCCCCACGCTGGATCAAATCGTCCACCTCCATATACCTCAAGCACATCATGAACACACTGCTGCCTATCCTTGTCGTCCTTATCAGCCGCAACCTCAAACCACGTCTGTCTCATTTCTTTCGTCATAAATATAGTTTTGCGACCTGGAATCGACGATTTGTGACTCCCTGACGAGAATCGTTTCATGATACTATTTCCAAACTTCACCTTTGGCTTCGACATTGACATTGGGCAGGATGCAGATCGTAAATTCTCAATTGCGGCCCTAGTCTCTTCGGGAAGTTCAGTGCCTTCATTGTGTAGAAGGGATTCAATAGTGTCAATACAAGTTTTGAGGTCCCAATGATGGTCGCTGCTCGTCCTTCTGGTGCTGCCCCAATTGTTTTCATTATGGTGGTCGATTTTGCTGCCGACACGCCAGCTCTCTTGAACCGACGATGTGGAGTTGGTGCGACTATCATGGATATCATGATTGCCCCTTCGATGGCCTAATATACTATCGCGCTTTGCTCGGAGCATTCCCTTTAGGCCCTTTTTTCTTTCGTTTGGTTCACTCATTTTTGGTGATGTAAAGCAAAATAAAATCCAAGCGTTATGTTGTGCTGCTCGAATTTTTGCTCCGTTGGGCTAGATAGCTGGTGGCTCTCTATGGTCGGTTTCCTTGATCGACCACACTGCCAGACGGCAGAGAATGCAGGGCGGCGGGGGCAATAATAGCAGCGAAAATTTTTATTTTGCAAAAAATTATCGCACCATCTGCTGACAACGGTGGCTATCTCTAGAGGTTGCTTCCAGCAGAGCGGACGTGAAGAGTGATGATACTCTACTGGTGTTCTTACCGACATTCCTTGTGGGGCGAGCGCCAACCGTCGACGGCTTTATTATTGGAATATAACTTGAGGCAGTCGTTATCTCCGTGTGTGCGCAAAAGTGTCTTGGATTTCCCGTTCACTTTCTGAGTTGGATGTCACAGTGACTCAAATGTATCTTGAAAGTTTGTAAGCGAACCGCTGCGAGTCGAAGGCAATTGTCGAACATATTCAACGTAGACTTACCAGACAGCTTAATGATTTCTTTTTACCTTTATCTTAGGCGGTTATTGCAACCGTCGGTCTTAGCCAGATACAAAACTTCTTAAATAGTAACACCCAAGGCTTTCTTGAGCAGTGTCTTTTGCCTCTCAACCTCCTCCGCATCCACACCAGACCAATCCTTGTTCTCAAACATGTTGTAAGCCCTATTGGCATTGGCCTCCTCCACTTCAAATCCCAAATCACCATCCACAAAGGCGGCATACTGCACTAATGCCTCCATACTTTCAACAGCAACAGCATCCATTCCTCGTAACATGCAACCAATTATATCTGCGAGAATGCCATTGGCACGTTCTGTTATTAGGGTGGCAATAACCTCTTCACCATCCTCTTCTGACAATCCTAGACTTTCTTGAATTTCTTGCAACTGTTCAGCGCTCTCCATTGTGATTTCTCCGCTGTCTATTCCAGGCGTGATTTCCATTGCGAACATATTCACCAGTCTCGATTTGGAAAGTCCAACGTCTGTTTCCAAATCAAGTCCCATGGAATTGCACTTTTCACGGAATGCCTTGATTTGCTCTGGGCTGGGACTTCCTGAGTCAAGGAGAGCACTTGCCTCCTCGGAGATGATCTTCTTTTGGGTATCAAGCATCATCTGTTCACCCTTCTCGGCAGAAATGCCAAGCTTTCCTTGAATATTGGCGAGGAACATCATGTCTTGTTGGTCAAGTGCGCCCTTGGTGGACATGGATTGCGTAATGTAGTTATCGTATACCATTCCACCAATATTGCTGCCAATTTCTTCCATCTTCTCGGTACTGAGTCCAAGAATTCCTCCGAAGGTGGCCTTGGATGCTTCGTAGCGGGCCGCGTTTGGACTTTGGTCGGTGAAAGAGCTCACAACGAATTGACGGTAGCATAATTCAGCGACCTTCTCATCGATGCACTTCAACCCCATAGCAGTAATGGGGTAGGTAGATTCGTAGACGGGTTCTTCTACGGTGATAGTCTTCTCTTCTCCACCCTCTTCGTCGGCGGGGACCTTCTTTTCTACCTTTTTGGTGCCGACAACCTGCTTTTCTACAATACCATTTTCAACGTAAAAGTCAACGAGGTTCATGATGTCGCTCATGATGTTGCCATCAGTGCCAAGACCAAGTTTTCCCTGTAGATAATAAAAGAAGTGAGAATTGGGTAAAGGAAGAAAAGGCAGGCACCAACTCAACCATTTTCGACAACAATTTCAATCAAACTTACACTAGGTTTTTGTCCGCTCTTGAAGTAATCTTCTCCATAATCGGCGCCTCTTTTTTGTGCCAGCTGATCGTTGGTCAGGACCAATCTTTCCATCTCATTGGAAATGAATTCAATCATCGGCTTCATCCTTTCACTAAGTGCTTCCAAATAAATATCTTTAGCAGCTTGATCAGAAACTCCCAAACGACTGCGCAAGTCTTCCAATGGTGCACGGAATTCTTCACGGATTACTCCAGTAGTTCCAAGAGCTTCCTTGATTCCCTTCTTGTATTGAGCACCAAAAGTATTGACGTGGACTTCATACACATCTTCCATTGCAATACCAAGGAGCTCTCGAAGAGATGCCAGCGTTGCCACCTGATCCTTGGAGGGGATTCCTCCCGGTGCGGAGTAGGCAATTTGTTCCACAGCACGATTGTACAACGGGCCAGCATACGAGCGAACCATCTCTTCCTCAAGCTGAAAGTTGGAAATAACACCACCAATCTTGTCTTTCATGTTCTGGAGCAAAACATCGGTCGTATTACCTCTCATAACTTCGTCTACGGCTGCCATCAAGACGCTTTGAAGTTCAGGTCCAAAGAAGTTACGAATCTGATTCTCTCCCTCCTGATCTGAGATGCCTAACATTCCACGAAGTTCCTTCATACGAGCCTTGGCCTCATCTGAAATACTCTTCCCACCATCCTCAGACACCTTGACGGATCGTTGGAAGAAGATCTGATACATGTTGTGTCTATCCATATTGGTCAGGAAACCACATGCCGAGGCTTTGTCAAAGGGGTCGAAACAAGCCTTCTCAAAGTCCTCGAATTCACTCCACCCAGCCTCCTTCAATACGTCCTTACAAGTTTCCTTTGCAGCGATTGCATCAACAAGTCCATCATATGTCGCAGCAGCATTGTTCACACGGGCAAATGTGTTCACCTTCTCAAGAGGTTTTCCCAAAGACTGCATTATAATGCTTGTCATCATGGACTTCATGCTAGAATCCTTGAGGTACAATTCCTTCTGTCGTGATTGGATGATATTCCATGCCTTTGCCGGGTCCTTTGTGCCTGCAATTGCATCATCCAATGTTTGCAAGGCCGTATTACGCCAGTACCCCTCTGTAGCAGCGGCGATTTCATAATCGGCATCCTCATCGGTAAGTCCGAGAACATCTTGCAACTTGGAGAGTTGATCGAATGCCCCATCCTTGAATTTAATCGAGGATGTATCCTCAACGGGCTTCTTCTCCGCCTCTTCCTTCATTTTCTGCATCTTAGCCTGGATTTCGGCAACAGTCTCGACACGCTTATCTTGATTTTCATCAATTTCATCATCGTCCTCCTCTTCCTCAGGCAAACCAAGCTGAGCACGAACCTCCTTGGCAAATGATTCCACGTGCATCTCCTTGGCTTCCTCATCGGTAATACCCAAAGTAACACGAGCCCGTCGGAGCATATCGGAATTGACTGCACCACTTTCCAACTTGGACCGGGTGGATGACAACGCACGTTCATAGAATGGACGTGCCACATCCTTGGCACGCTCAAGTGCCTCACTCATACTCAATCCCCCAAGAGCCTTTGCTACACGTGAAAATTCAAAAGTAAATGCCTCATCCGTCTCCTTCCCCTGTCGGAACGCACGTTCACTCAAAAAGAGCATCTTATCCAAACTAACCCTATCCGGATGATCTTCATCATCTAATTCTTCCACACTAGTAAAACGCGTCACATCTCTGTAAAATGTTTTGGCCGCATCGGCATGTGCCTGCCCAACCATCATATTATCCATCGACAGGGCGTCACGTAAATTCGACAACTCTTTCAATTCCGCAGTCTTGGCCAATGGATTCTTGGCCATACCGACCAAATAGACTGAGTACACCTCCGTTTTCATGGTGGTAAAATCTTCCTCATCGACACCATAATCATCCTTGAGACGGTCGATCCCATCACTAACGAATTCACCATCCACTCCAAGTTCCAGCAGTCGAGCGGCAATCGCCGAGGGACAAGACCGACGTACATCTTCCTCAACTGCATTCTTTCCCACACCCCCGGCTGTTATCGCGGCAACCACCCCCCCCACAGCACGTGCGGCGAGTCGTCGTGATGGAGTCATGGCAGCACCCAATGCATAACTTAATGGGACGGCAGCAACACCGGCGAGTTTGATTAGTTTGGGATTGTTCAGTTTTTTAACGAGAGGTGAGGCCGAGGTGGAAAGGGAGGTGATGTAATCTTGAAGGGCCTCGGGTCCACCACCTCCTGCTAGGTTGAGTGATGTAGATGTTGATGCAGTAGATGTGGCAGATCTGGTCGTCATGAAGGCTTTGCGTGGTTGGGTAGCAGGGAATGCAATTGGCATGTTTCTCTGAGAGACGACTGCTGGAGATAGATTGGCCACACCGGGAGATACAGTGAATGCCGATGCCGTTGAGGCAGATGAAGCCACGACGGCAGCAAAGGCGATTGCGGAGAATCTCATCGTATATAATTTTTCTATATGTTCAACTCCTCCTCTATCATCAACCCAAGTCTTTCTACTACACACTGTTCTACTTATGGATAAGTTAGAAGAAGCGCAATTCATTGAGTTCCGAGTGGAGATGGAGAAATCAAAGAAGCGCCATAAAAATTTGAGTTCAACTATGTTAGTGCGTGTTTGTAGGGGCGTTACCCCCCTCAATGTTCGTGTCCTGTCTCCATAAAAATTAACCCCTGTCATCCTCATCATGAGGAAGAAGTTGTAGCTAAAAATCTGAATAATCCTCACCCTGCTGATTGATTGGAGGAAGAATTTGTACTCCCATATTTTTTCAATAAGCTCATAACCGAACTGGCCACGTGTAATCCCACATCACTTGATCCAGTCCAAGGCAAGAAGTACTACATTCTGTGATACAATCAATACAACATGAAAGTTATGGTTAAGATATTCAATCACTGGTTGCATAATAGTAATCAATTCAATAATTTTCAATTTCATACCAATTTAATTTAATTGAAAAAGTGTCTGTAGCGTGTGAAATCTCTTGATATCCGCACTCTCTTTTACCTTTTGTTCTTTCTTCTCTATTATGTTATATACCCCAGTAATGATTACAGACTCCTGCTAACTTACATCTCATCATCATCCCTAAACTCAGCACTCCTCCTCCTCTGTCCACTAGCCTCCTTCTTCCTCTTCTCAGCGTCCTTCTTATCTTGCAACTTTTGTTTCCTTGCCGTCTTGGCATCCGGGACACCCAAATATGGCTGTAACACAGGCCACACTTGTTTCTTCCACAACGCATATCCCTTCTTATAGAGAAATCCCAGATTATGACGCATGTTACGTGCACCCGTCTTGACTATTGCGGGAGCATGTCGATCGAATTGGGTAGCGAGCATATCACGTGTTTCCCATAGTTGATCCAGTGCTAGCGTCATGGGTGCCTCATCCTGTTCCCAATTGATAAAGTAGCCGTAGTCACCATACTTACGTTCCAATCGTTTAACTAGCGTAGGATAGTCTCCATAATACTTGGAGAGGATACTCTCCACCGTGTTTATTTTTTCAGGATCATGTTTTTCGTAGAAGGAAATAACACGCTTCTTAGGAGTTGGACCGATGCCAAGTTTATGTCCAATGTTACCAAGAAGGTGTTTCTTTTGGATCATCGCCCCAAAGTAGTCGCCCATGTAAAGTAGGGCGGGTAAGACGGTTGTTCCGGTGAGCATAATGAGCATAATGAGAGGCAAAGTCTTGATTCCACCGCCGCCAGCGGATGGGGTAGGACAACAAGCACCACCGGGACCACCACCACCGTGTTTGGCAGCAGTAGCTCTTTGAGCAGCCTTCTTGGCACGGCTTGATTTACTCTTTTTATCCGTCTTCTCGGGAGTTTTTTCAGGCACAACATTGGTATCTTCCTCCTCCTCGTCGTCGCTGCTGCTGCTGTTGTCATCGTTTTCTTTTTCATTTGTTGGGAAGGTGTCAAATTCATTCACATTTCCTTCACCTCCAAGGATACGTTCGGCTTCCTTGGCACGAGCCTCCTTGCGAGCGGCTTTGCGGGCTGCCTTTGCTTCTGATCCTCTTGCCATGTTGGATACCTTTTGTTAATTGTTCTTGGGTGAAGGCTGTTTGAAATTTTGTGACCTATATTTCGAGGCGGTATTATATCGTCTGTTTTTTTTTCCCCTTTCGACCACGTGTAGCTTTTCGTGGAGTGACGCATTATGACCAGCAAGCAGCCAATAAGCATACGGTAGCTTTGCGTCCACAAGCTCACCATTAAAGAACAACCTGCAGCTCTTATTGCCATCATTCTTTGTGCTCTTTTTCAACAATGAAATTCGCCATCTTCGCTTCCTTGATTGCCTCATCGGCAGCCTTCGCTCCAGCCGCAAACACCTACCAACGCTCCACATCTCTCAATGTAGCCATCGACACATCCGACATTAAAAATGGACTCACAATCGAACTAGACGGTGAACCCTACAAGGTCCTTAACTTCTCCATCATGAAACAAGCCCGAGGTGCTGCCAAAACAACCATTAAATTCAAGAACTTGAAGCGTGGGACAACCATTGAAAACACATACCGATCTGGAGAGAAATTCGAGACTGCTGAAATTCTTAGGAAGCCCAGTCAATACACCTATGCGGATGATGCTGGCAATTGCTACTTTATGGATTCGGAATCATTCGAGGAGCTTATGGTCGAACAGAAGGTTATTGAAGATCAAAAGAAGTGGATTGTGGAGGGTATGGAGTGCGACCTCATCTTTTTCAAGGGTGATGTGATCGAGGTTCGTGCTCCTAGTCCATATGTGTACGAGGTTGTAGAGACAGAGCCAAATGTCAAGGGAAATACCTCGCAGGGATATACCAAGCCGGCTGTGTTAGATTGTGGTGCTACTGTGACTGTTCCTGGATTTGTGGAGCAGGGATCAAAGATTAAGGTTGATACCGAGAAGGGAGAGTACATTGAGCGCGTGTAGACATAACATGATTTAGGTTTTAGAAGATCGTATGGCGAATGATTTCAGCAATATTGGATGATAATTCACTAAGAAAAGCAATTTACTATGAATTTGAAAACTCAACGTCAACCATCAGCTACAAGCAGCGAAAGAAGTGAAGATGTGTTTCCTATTCGTGTGTGGAAATCCATTGGATGATGTGATACAAAATAATAGGTACAGCTCTGTGGATCAAAGTATAAAAGTACATCATATGACACTTGTGTCTTTTACCATTTACTCTGCCACAAGAGTACAATAGTGTTGTGCACCCTTGTAGTACTGAGTTGTGTAGACCATTCTTTTACTACTTTTTCAAGTGGCATGCCTAGCCAGACGGACCCACGGGCAGGTCTCCTCGGCTCTGGTGAAGGAGCGCCGCAGTTGCAGGGAGGATTGTGAGGTGGTGGGTTTTGTGTTGATGGCGGAGGTGGGTACTGCTGATTCTGTTGCATCCTCTGTTGTTGTTGCTGTGGATGTGGTAAAAACCATCATATGGATATGCTCTTGAATACTGACACGCAGACACAGATGATGGCACAAAGTCAAGTCCTGGAGGAGTAACGCCGTAGTTGTAAGGAGGATAGTAAAGTGGTGGAGGTTGAGCTGACATCATATTCGACGTTGGCATTGCAGAGCGAAACGATTGCTGATTTGTTGAAATCAGTGGTGGCAAACAAATCTTCATAGCTTCCTTGCGAATCACGGCCGTTGTTCTGGACTTGATTGTTGCGTCTTCGACAGAACAGACTATAGACGGATGCATCATGCCTTTTGCAAACATCATTGCCCTTTTTTTGTCGCAGTCTTTTGCCTTTTGCAACATCACGATACGGTTTTGTTTTCTGAATATGGAGATTTGGACGCATCTGGAACGAGAAAGGGCATGATGTGATGAGGGAAAAGGAGAACCGCTTTTTTAGTGTCGGAATATGTCCAAGCTTCGGAGAAGTGAGGGCTGTAATGTCTTTGAGTTGTAGGTAAGAGGTG
>JALLBJ010000207.1:0-47467 GCA_036940105.1 Skeletonema potamos
AAGATGTTCCCGTCTGCAACTTGGGGTGTGGGTTCGCATCATAGATTTAAACCCACACTTTTCGGCACCACACTCGAAGGTCTCATTGTTGTTTTCTGAGGCAGGACAACATCACTCCTCCTCACTCGTAAGTATCCCTTGAGTGCAGAGAAGCGCAGAGAGAGATGAGCAAGAACCTCTCTAGAGAGATAGGTCCAGTTTGCATCAAGTCTTTTAGTTTTAGTTAAAGATTTGTTGCGATTCATTTCCCGCCCCGCTACTTCTACTTTAGTCCCCGACAGCTGACACATTTGTGTCAGCTTGCTGGGTGGAAGAGGGCACAAGTGTACCCATCATATGTACATATATAACCAAAATGTAAACGTTTGTAACCAAGCCGATCCAGCAAAAATACCAAAAGATATGAAAGATTCCATCATAAAATATCTCTACAATACCATAAAACAATGCAATCTCCAACCGTACTTTTCATTCTACTGCTGTCGGCAGCATCCTTCGTCATCTTCGCCTCAGCAGCAGCGACATCTCTCCATGCCAAAATTGAATCGTGCTCCGGCTGAGCCCTAAACAAACTCCCTCAACTAAAATCCTTTTTAAAAGATGGTGAGGCCGAATCCTACAAAAATGTAGAGGTGAAGTTTGTTCATGGACGGAAGGCTGTCATGACGATATACGAGAGTAGTGATGATGGTGATAAAAGTGGGGAGGAGAGTGGTTGGGTGGAGAAGGAGCAGATTGTGCTCAGTGATTATAAGACAAAGGTATCGTATAAATCGTAGACCAATCTATATGTATAATAATATTGTCTCCAAGATGCTTGTTACATGATTCGCTTTGCACTCACACTCCTCTTTCGTTCTGATACAAATTATTATAATTTATTATTTCTGCTGCTTAGGAGGAAATGCATGCTTTGATGGTTCAGAAAGGCTTTCAACTCAAATCGCCAGAAGAGGTAGAAGTGATACAAAAAAAACACAAAATTGAAGCAGACGCAGCACGAATCGCACGAGCCATGGCGGAGGAAGAGCGTGAGGAAAGGAGAATCCGACGTGAAGAAATGAATGAGCAGCGTGAGGAGAAAATGAGACGACTAGATGCGAGAGCTGAAGTGGAGGGGGGGGGAGGGGGTAGTATGAGTGGTTTGAATAGAGTTGATGGAAGAGTCATCGCAGATGATGATGATGACGAAGAGAGTTCTTCAGATGATGATAGTGGTGATGATGATTCAAATGATGATAAAAGAAGCGACGATTCGGAGGATGGCGACAGCAGTTCAGATGACGGTGATGGAATCCCTTTGCCCCCACCACCTTCCAGCAGTGACTTCTGGACTGAGAAGACTGGCGCAAAAGAGGAGCTCTAATGTATCGATGAAGTCGATGCATGGCATCGATTCGGTAGTATCAAGTTTGGGTGAATGACGCAATTTGTGGTCTCGTCAACACATTTGATTTGTCCTGAATTGCCGATAATAACTTGGATTTGATCATTCATTGAATGATGCTCATCGATTTCGCCTATCGATAGTCAAGAAGAGGAACACAACGACTATGCCACATCGAATTATTAATAGATGATGTAGAGAAGTATAGCTAGTTAGGAGGATAACACAAAACACTTGATTCAAAACAATCTTTTATCTCTTCTCTTTCAATAATCTACACACACACATAGTCAATCAATCATAATATCGCCATATTAGAATCCACATTCGCTAGGGTATACCAATCTCCAAGCATCTCTCATTTCACCACTCAACTTCGGATGATTTTGTTCCAACTCATCAGGCGCTTCAGCGAAGCTAACAAGGACGGTATTCACTGAACTATCCACTACACTCAACATAATGGACGAAATGACAATTCCAATCAAAAATGCGATTCCAAATGCAATACCAGACGCAGCACCTTCAAATCCAGCCAACCAAGTTGGAAATGCTGCATTCATGACCAGTCCAACAGACCCAATAAGACCACCACCAATCAGAGAGAATAGAGAAAGTGTATTCGATACCAAATCATCGGCAATAATGATATTCCATCCCCTGGCATGAAATAGAGTCATGACATTCTTTCCAGCCTCCAAGTAGCTGTAGCCGTACATTCCAACTGAGAATGAATAAATTAATGATGGATATGACTTATGAGTTGGGTGATTATTGTTCAAAATGACAACAAAATCATAGATGATCATGTTATAATATGACTCACCGTAGATATATGCAAACTTGTTGAAGTACTCCAAAATTCCTTGCAGACACTGCAAGAGACAGTCCACCAAACACAATAAGAATGAAGCACATCCATCATTGCTGTTATCATTCCTTGCACTCTCCACCATGCTCCGCAACGTTTGAATGATGGCCGCGAGTAAACTACCAAAACAAATACTCCCAAATGAAAATGTCGTGGCACGAACAAATGAATCTTTAATCGCCACTGAGCAACAACTGGATGCCTCATTGGGTTGAAACCACCATGTAGACACTACCCCCGCAACTATTACATGAATCGTATTCTGAAAGACTTGCTGTGTCCAAAATAATGCCAATAACAGCAAAAAGAGGTACCCCCCCACGCTGGTTGGACTTTCGAGCATTCTTCATTGGTGCCACATACACCTCCATCTTTATCATAAACACCAATCATGGCCACCATCCAAACAATCAAATATCCAAAACTCAGAGTCGTAATGACAACGGAGGTAACAAACACTCCCGCATTCTTCTTCACAGCCGTCAAACCCGTATTCAAATTAGCTGCCGCAAATGGAATTCTTCTCCACACACAACATGCATAGCAGCATGACAGTAAGAAGAATAGGATGCCGAATCCTCCGG
This sequence comes from Skeletonema potamos, assembly GCA_036940105.1. Taxonomy (NCBI): domain Eukaryota; phylum Bacillariophyta; class Thalassiosirophyceae; order Thalassiosirales; family Thalassiosiraceae; genus Skeletonema; species Skeletonema potamos. The sequence continues at coordinate 2,843 of JALLBJ010000207.1, forward strand.
CGATGTATTGGCGGTAGTAAAATGATGCGATTGTTATGACGAGGGAGACGAGAAGGCTGAAGAGGAGTGAGAGCTGAATGAGAAATTTGGGACATGTTGACATGAGCGCTAGGGAGATTATCGACAGGAGGAAGGATGATGCTGCGGCGATGAGTGCGACTGGTGATTGTTGTAGAGAGACAGAAGTTGTGCGACGACGGATGTTATTGATTGATTGATTCGTGATCAAAATAGGAAAGAGCACATCTCATGACATCCGAACAGACTAAAACTTACTGTAGATCAAGCCGGTATAATCAGTCTTTCCCATCTCCATAGCATCCTCCTGCCCACCACCACCGCTACTGTCCCCAGCTGCGGCGATATTCTTTTGCAAAGCCGGAACACCCACTATACCGCAAACGCAACACACGGCAATGAATTGCGCATAAAATAAGATTGCCGCCCATGCATCTCGACATTTTGGATCTTGCGGTTCTCCCTTTAGATAAGCGGGTGTGGGGTTGTCGAGAGTTTCGGGATCGATTAGGGTGGCGGTTAGAGTTTCTTCTCCATCTTGGATGCCCATTATTGTTGTTGGTTGTTGCGGTGTATCACATCATCACTGAATCGAGTTCGGAGTTTGGTTTTCGGTTGTGTTTTGCAAAGAGACACGAGAAGAAGAAAATTACGTTCTGGGAGGAATTCTTATCTTTCTTTGCGCGCAACCGACATACTTTTTCTGCACCACCACACTGCCTCTGCCGAGTATGATAGAAGATATGGTAGCAATCGTCCAATGATAATATTATTCTTCATTGATGACTGCGATTACTCCTCTAATATTTAAGATTAATATCAAATTATGATTACATTTCTCTCCTAGTTTCATGTTTCGTGGAATTCAACCTCCATCATCTTTATATTTCATGAGAGCTCACAACGCCAGCCCCAAATAATATGATGCTACTGAAAGAAAGGGAGGTAAATAGAGATGCCAACAAACAAGTTACTAATGGAGAAATTGTTCATGGACGAGAGCCACTTGCCAGTGATGTCAATCCGTTGAACACTGTGCCTGTGCATCATACTTATACGGGATCCCAATTCAGTTTGAGGTATTTCATTGTCAATGTGTGATTTGAGCATCATCCTAGTAGTAGTAGTAGCGTTGATGCTTCAGATCTAAAGCTAAAGAGAGCCGACAACGCTTGCTTGAGCTTGACTCAATTTCATGGTTGAATACTTGCGTTGCTTTCTACTTTCGTTCCATGCTCTTTGTCTTTGTGTGATGGTGGATGTGCGGGCGAGGACGAGAGGAAGAAGCACAGTCCAAGCGCTTATCTCTAAAGAAGCTGCTAGCTTCGTGGTTATCTACGGGTGCTTCTTTTCTTCAGGGGGGTTTCGTTGCGCGCCATACCACTCGCGGTGGCTGCCGCCAAAATTGAGAGGTTTCGCGTTTTTGTTGCGGAGTGGGCTTTGTATGGTAAAAAATCCTGTCGTGAGCTTGATCTTCACCGATCAAGACCAAGAAACTCTAAGCATGTAATAAGCCAAGCCAAACATGAACATGACCTCATAAATTAGACCAAACAATCGATCTAAAGAATTGAAACACTTCCTCGCCGCCTCGCTCATTCTTAGAAGGATGATGATAAAGAAGAAGCCTTACCACCTTGCCGCCCTTATCGTGGCTGCCTTAAGCACCACTTCCAACTTCGACAATGACAACTTCGCCTCTGCTCTCGACGATCATGGACGCGGCCTTCGCGGCAATTCCATGGCCATGGCGAATGGTTCCGCCAACATGGACCTCAAGGGCGGGGAGTCCAGCATCGATGTTGATGGCAACCAGCAGCAGCAGCAGCAGCAGCACAACCTAAAGATAAAGAAGAAACAGCCCGCAACCATGGGACAGGTAAGATTAAAGGTTTTTCTTATCCACCTCTCCCACCAAACTGAGATTTTTTCTAACTCTAACACTTTGCCCTCTCCACAGCTGATGGAGGAGTTGGAAGAAGTGCAAACCGAGGAGGCAAACGACGTGGAGTGGCAAGAAGGAGAGGTATTGGAGAAGTCCCTGGTTGGACAGCTTGAGGAGGAGTTGGGAGAAGATAAAAATGAGGTGCAGTTGGACGAGGAAGAAGGAGAGGTATTGGAGGAGTCCTTGATTGAACTGTTGGAGGAAGAGTTGGAAGAAGACGAGTGGGAAGAAGAAGAAGAAGAAGAAGAAAACTTGATTAAACAGTTGGAGGAGGAGTTGGAAGAAGTGGAGTGGGCAGAAGTGAGATAGAGGTGCAGTTGAAAGAGGGAGAGGAAAGGGATGCGTCCTCGGTTGAACAGCTGGTGGACGAGTTGGAAGAAGTGGAGGAAGAGGCAGACGCCATTCCTGCCGGTGTTATGCTAGCGATAGCGAAGAGCGGCCGCACGCGAAAACCTATTCCGCCCCCTGCCCCCACCGCCGCCCCTTCACCTTCACTTGAGTTTGACTTCATGGGGCCCTATGAAATCGGGCGGCCTCTGTCTAGAGGTGCGGAGAACGATTATAGATGCATTGAGTTGAAAGGTGGCAATACCAGTAATGGTAACCAGGTCTGGTACTACCCGTGCAACCAAACACCAGCTCAGTCATGGTATTGGGATGACTCACATAACTACATCAGGTCCTCAATTGACAAAAGCAAGTGCTTGGTAGGTTCACAAGGATCGTCTGCATTGGGTACTAAGCTAATAATCTGGGATTGCTTCAACAACGATGACCGGTTCCGTTGGGATTGGAATGCCAGTGATGACTCTTTACGCCCAAGGAAGAATAATGCGGTCTGCATCGAAGACAGGGATGGAATCAGTGATGGTTATGATTTGATTCTTGGTAGTTGCAACAGTGAGAGAAAAAGTTTTCAGCGGTGGAAGATCTCGGGAAGGCAGAGGCTTTTGTCAAAGCCAAAACCAAAGGACAGGGGTACGATCTAAGAATAAGATTAAGATGTTTCTAACCTGAACGTAGAGGTAGAGCGTTTGAGTTGAGTCTGCGATGCAGGAACAGATGGCCTGAGGTATAATTGAAGGAGATATTGCTGTGAAAAAAATAGAGCGCATCTGCACTGTTATATCGTCATCGTAAGTATAGTTCGTTGTTTGTGATCCTAGTAAAGCACTAAAGGTAAAACACTTGGTCACTTGGCTCATACCATCACCTTTCATATTATGTGCGATACATAAAGTGGAATTTGTAAGAGCAAGGCACGATAGTGGTACAAAAAGTGCCAGCCCCCGTTGGACTCGTCAGGCCACATACGAGCGTGTAATATTGCTTGTCAATAAAAAAATGAAGTTGAGATTGGTGTGCATGGAAGTGACAATAGAGCCTGGGTCTGGGTCTCATTTCCTCGTTGTGTGAGATGAGTTGATGTTTGGCAAGGAAGAGCATCTGTTTGCACATATTGAGGGTGGAGCGCTGATAGCACTCGGTAATCCTTTACCTTGAACTTGGAAAAAATATGCTACTACAACGACAACGACATTGATATTCCATCCCAAAGGTAATAAGTTGCTCACTTAAACTTAAGATATGGCGAGGATTAGCAGAGGATCGAAAGCTTTTTGAGATGAGACTCCCTGCCTGAATCGAGAGAGAGAGAGAGAGAGAGAGAGAGAGAGAGAGAGAGGTGCAAGAGAGAGAGGCTTTTTGTAGTAGTTGTTTAATATCATCTCACCAACACCAACTTTACCGCCGACGCCGACGCCACCATTGCCATTGCCATTGTAAGCAACATCGTCACCAGCACCCTCGACTAACAAAGAAACCTAAGTATATAGTTGCTTACCAAAAAGCGGAAAAAAATTCATTGCCATTGACAAAGTATTAGGACATGTCAATGTCTTGGTCTTGTCTGGAAGTCATGGACCTTGGACCTAGGACGGACCTAATCGTAATGTTAATGTACTTGGACTTGGTTGACTCGTTTCCTCCATCCTATAATCGATTGTGTCTTGATGGGGTCCCATTCATTATTTGAGAGGAATCAGCACATATCATTGATTGCATCTCCTTCAGATCCACCGCCGCCGGTCGGTGGTACAAACGTTTTGGCTCGGCTATTGTAGCTGGGGACAGAAGACGTTGGTGTAGCATTTCTACGTGCGTAAGTAGGAATTACTATTTCATCTTTCTTTCTTTGTGTGGCGAAAAAAGTGTCATCTAATCCATCCTCCTTCCCACTTACTACTCTTTTATGCCGAGGTAGCAGTTGGTGGCGAGCAATTATTGTGTAGTTGCTGGAGCAGCTCGTCGACTGACTACTTATTCTTATTTGCCCGATCATCAAGAGATGAGGTTACTACGACGTCGAGGTCGGCGCAGCTCTCCTCTCCTCAGAAAGACATCATCTGCAATCAATAATTATCATCGGCTGCTCACATCAACATCCTGTTATTATCTGCTCATCTTTCTTCTTCTGATATCATCGACGGCCCTTCTTCATAATTCTGCTGTCGTTGTCAACGCATCCTCTCTCAAAGACAAACAACATCTTGCAGCAATAGCCGAGCTAAAACGTCTCGTGCCACCGCCAACCAAACATGAACTAGGGGGCGGCGGCGGCGGCGGATCCGAAGCAGATGTAATTGATGATGCCTACTATGCTCGATTCTTGTCAGTTAATGAATGGGACCCCATCAAGACAGAATCGAGTATTCGGCAGTCTATAGTATGGAGGAAACGAGTTAAGCCGAGTGCATTACGTCCGAGACATTGTCCTACTTTGTGTCGACAGTACGCTTGGCTTGCTTTGACTACGGGGCCGGGGAGTAAGATGATTTTGAAAGATGATGACGAAGATAATAATCAACAAGATGATACTAAAAACAACGACAACAAACGCAGCAATAACAAACGGCAGCCGCCACTAGATCCACCCTACAATTGTCCCCCATTCCAATCATGGCGCACAACCAAACACGGTCTTCCCATAACCTACTTTCGCTGTTGGAAATGGAAACCACATCTAGCTACCTCCGACGAAAGTGAAAAACATTTGGCATATCATATTCATCATTTGATTCGTCGTATGCCATCATCATCGTCACGTGTTGGTAGTAACAATGTAGTCAGTCGAATATGTGTCATTTTTGACATGAGAGGATTTGAAACGTGGATGTTACCGTATGTTCACAAATGTATCAATATATTACGACAACAATATCCGGGGAGAGCAGGTGCCATGTGTTTTATCAATGTTCCAATCTATTTTTCTACGGTATGGAGAGTTATTTCACCATGGTTGGATGATGAGATACGAAGTAAAGTGTTTTTTGCCCCATCGAGTGTGAATGATGTGGAGTTGGCTATTGGGTATTTGAATAAGATGAAGCTCAAGACTGGTTTGCTTTGATGAATGATATGCAGATAATTTGATGCAGATACAATGTGATATGCTGCTATATGGGTGGGCACGAGAGCTGCCCATGATGCATCGAGGACACGTCGTGAGTTGGAAAGGGAAAATATGAAGCTAGAGCTAGAAAATAAAGTGAAAGTGAGAGCTATTAAATGCAATGTGGCAAGTCAAGGCTATAATATATCATGAACTAACACCGGAAACCGGAAAGAACTGTTTCTGACTTGGATCAAAATCATTATTTCTTGCGAATGAAGTCAACCGGACTCAATTCTTATAGGATGAAACGACGTGATCTCCAACTCCAAGCCTCAAACACTACTATTCTTGTTCTGCCTAGCTGCTTCTGCTTCTGCGGCCTCCTTCTGAGGACTTTTCATTGCATCCTCGGAAGCCTGATGTGCAAAGCCAAAGACCATTCTTCTTCCTTCCCATTTTATGAAGACTCCTTTTAATGATAATACTTCTAGCAGCGAGCAGAAGTGACTAGGAGAAGGAGCTTGCCAAGATCATTACTTCTACTTTTTACTTCCCAGTCTACAGTACATACCTAAGAAAGTCAACTACATACAAGAACAAAAGAGAGTGTGTGATTGTTTTTCTCGATTTGAGGAAATCTAAAATCTGACGTTTGTGGTGGCGGGAAGTACCCTCCCCGATGGCCGCGATCGATCGAGCCAGCCCAGCCGCTATGATATGCCTCCCTGCTTGTTCCTGTCCATTTTATCTACATAGTACTCCTCTCTCTCTCTCTTAGAAAAAGATAAAAGCTATTCCAGTACATTGCTCTCTGGGGATCTTCTCCTCTATGAAACTTATCTTACCGATGTAAACATAATCATTGTGTCTTCTCTCAAGATATTTTCCGAAATCGAATAAAGTTGATTATTGACGCAGATAGAAATAGAAACATCAGCAAAAAAGAACCGCTATTTTTCCAAGGATATTAACATTTTGGGATGTTTGTTGCGATCATGACTCTTGGAGTCGAGACTGTTACTAACACAAGTTAGGGATTTGTTTATTCATTCGCTTTCAGTTTGTCTCTTGTCTGCCAGTCGTTTCCACCGAGCTAGCGAATTCTAAGCAAGTCGTTCTGGGCGAACTGCCTGTCTTATCCCATAGTTATTCCCTTAGTCGCATCTGTAATTCAAAGATACTATTTGGGATGCACAGATTATCGTAGTAACAGTAGATGTAGATCGTACGGATATGCCCGCCAGTAAGGCTTGGATTCAATAAAGGATTCTATGGGGTTGAGTTTAATCAAAACAATTCTCATCGCTGCCGTCCCATTGAGGTTGTAATAATCGAGTCCGATATGATGATATGAGTTTAAAGGGAGCACTGTCACTTTCCATCCCACCATATTGCCACATTTCTACCCTCAAAAGGTAATTCTTCCTGCCGAAATCGATCATCCTTATTCAACAGATACCTACAAAATTGTTCATGTGTCCGAACAGCCACTTTCTTCTCCTCACTGTGTTGTCCATGCTCATTGCAATTGTTCGCATGATCATCCTTCACGTAGATGAATCGATTACGGAATAGGTTTGGAAAGACACAACATGGAACTATGACAAAAGGCTTGTTATAGTACAGTGCTGCATCTACGATGGCTTCTGTGGCTCCATCGGCATGTAATCCTATGATGAGGGATGCATGTCGTACTGCCTTCTCTAATGCCTCGTCTTCGAACAAAAACTCTTCGTTTGGTGTACAATTGCCACCGTCTCCACCACTGCAAATATCATCAGAAGCGAATGAAAAGTGCGTTACTAGTTGGGAGTATCGGTTGTTCAGTTCATCCTCTATAAACGTAGGTGTTTGTTCCAGCCGTTGTTCCAGCGAGTGTTGCCACTTCTTTGGAAGCTTGGGCACGACACTATTCAAGTAGACGGAGGAGATATCTGCCGGTCTGGGATCAATCATTACGACTCGGAGGGAGTGGCATAAAGCCAAGCGTGAGGATAGTTCACCTTTTCCACCAGCAACATCCAAGACATGCATATTTGAATCAGCCGCCGCCGCCGCCGCCGCTTCTCCTTCTTTAGATATGGAAGTGGAACACTCCTGAACGATATGTGGAAACTTGTCTAGGATCCATCGAGCAAATTGTTTGTGTCGATGTTGATTCCTTGCTCCATGTCTATCACTCTTTCGATTATTTCCTCTTCGTTTGCTCGCACAAGTAGTAGAGTTGATGCCATGTTCAGTATTCAGTGGCTTTGCAATGGCAATCTCTAAGGCTCGGCGCCGACCCTCTTCGCGCTTTTGTTCTTTCAATTTGGTGACATCATCGGGTAGGATGTTTTTGATTGTATCTTCCATACTCTCTAGCAGTCGCATAGATTTTCTGCTACGCCTTGCTGCCCCCCACCTGACCGTCAAACGTGATTGTATGATTTCACGCAGAGAAAGATCAAGGAGGTTAGAATATAATATCTGAATGAATACAAAAGTAGATTGCAAATATGACATGAAATACTACTGTGAGCGAGCGAGAGGGTCATACTCTTCCTATCAAAACACTTTATGTCATCAACCCCAAAAATCAAAAATGCAAAAGCCCAACACACGTTCACCCCCCAAAATGCCCTTTTGACATAATTTTTGGACTGCAGATGCCGGAAACATTTTGTCTCGCATCCTTTTTATGCAGCAATAATAGTAATATCATTATGAAGATGTGTGAACCGTTGATTTGTATTCTTGATTTATGCAGAGTGGTAAGGGTGTTTAACACAATCTAATCATTCCCTCTTCTCACAAGCCGATGTAGCTTAGGTGGCGGCTTCTTCTTGCGCTGCACTTCTAATTCTTACCATTCTCTACTGAGCTTTCATAATGATTCTTTCGTGTACGAAATCGCCGCTTTTAGGCATACCAGGAGCCTCTGTGGCATGGCTGAGGTTGATGGTCGGTTGGCGGTGGAAAAACGAGGGAGGGAGAGCGACGGACGGTCGTTTTTCTCTCTTGTGGTCTCGTGATGGCCCATCCCCGAATGAAGCCAACAAACAAGATCAAGACACCAACACAGCAGCAGCAGCAGCCACAACAACTTCGAACAAAAGTCCTAGCTTGTGGATTGATGGCGTAAGCTATGCAGAAGGTATTGCAGGATGGTAGACATCTCACCTCCATCCCTACCTCTACTTGAACAATTTCTATTGTACTTGTACGTTGCGTTGCCAACAGCATAAGCAAAAGATTGGAGGTGCTACACTCGTCGAACCACGCATGAAACTCGGCCAAATGCGATTTGTGAACTGAAAGAACTTTGCAACTTGTGCTAGAGGGAAAAAGTGTCGAATAGATTACGATGCCTGTAACTGTAATCATGTTGTCAAGTTTGGGCGCCCAAGTTTGGACGTCTTGCTACATAATCTACATCGTCGAGAAAGCAGATGCAGATCATTCGCATGAGTCGTCTTGGAATGTTGGCCAAGGTGAATCACTGTACCGGAACCCAATTTATTTTAAGTCGAAGCGGAAAAGGATAGAAAAAGTAACATCCATAATCTTTTAGGTGAACTAAAGAACGTGAGCTGAGAGATGTCTCTCGCTCTCGGAGAATGAACCACAGAGCATCGCAGCAACCAACGATAACTCTGAAACTTGAGTTGATGGGGGGAATCGCCCAGCTCGGTTTCCTATCTTTTGAAGTATCAATATCAGTTATATCTCTGATAAAGACATTTATAAGGGATTCGTCGAACCCTTTTTGTTGAGAGAAGATTGAACTGACTGCAACTTGGCCAACTGAGCTGTTGCTCACAATCACAAGGTCACAAGCACAAGCACAAGCACAAGCAACCATTCCCGCCTACACGAGCAACCAAGGTAGGAGTGGCAGCACACATGTTAGGAAGCATAAGATCTGATGGCATAACCAAGACAGTTGAACCTCGCAGGGGTTCTTGTTAGCTGAACCAATGAACGAGGCACTTCCCTCCTTTCCTCTCTCCCTTTTTGATTTTTGCCCCAAGAAATAGTAACAGCAAATTCAAAAATTATTTGCCCTTTACTTCCCATGCCTAAGTCGTCACCAACAACGTCTATCGACAACACACTTCATCAAACAACCGCTTGTACATGCACTGAGGATTTTCGTCGGTTAAACGGAGAGACCTCACGCGCCCACACCCACACCACTTCGGATGCAGGAATTGCAAACGTCAGTGGCTTGCTAGCTTTATCACGTAGCCATGTGTGTTAAATAAAATAGTCTTTCCTTTGCCCTCCTACTACTAATAATAATCATATTAATTTACACTGTTACTGTTAAGGTATAATCAGTGCACACGCTTCGGTGTTTTCACTGCCCTGCTAAATAACAAAGCACGGCCGCCAGGGGCGGCAGATATTGTGGTCTCTTTGGCACGTGGGCCAGGAAGAGGTTAAGAGTGTAACCACCAACACCTAAGGCCTAACAGTCCAGGCAGTACCTAGAGCTGCTGCGATGATCGATGATGTATATGAGGATCACCTTTCCGGACCACCATGCATATGTGAGAAAATAATATCATAGGATTAGGTGTAAATATTTGATCTATGTCTATGCTCTATGCGAGCAAGAACAACACAAGAAAAAGGAGAGAAGTAAAAGTAATAGTAGTATGATGTTGTCCTATAGTTTCTTCTAACGAAACGATGATGAATTCGAGTACGTTAAAGTCGAACCCCACGAAGTCACCCCTTCCCCTCGCTCTAATGATCGAATCGACTTTGATTTCGCTCTCTTTCTTTGGATTGGAGAGGTGGATGCCCCTTCATCTTAGTTATTCATCACAGCCGCCACTGCTAGATGACCGACCACCACCGCCACTGCTACCATGCCAGTACTGACATTTACAGCTTTGTTTGGAAGTTCATCCTCCTCGTCCTTGTATTCAGCTAAGAGATCTTGATTGTTAGAATTGATCCGCTCGACATCAGCTCCTTCGTTGTCGTAATCAGAATCTGTTTCCAAGCTGACAACGTAAGAATCAGTATTCTCACGCTGGTTCTCCGTAGGTATGCATCCTCTTCTCCATTGGCAGCCTGGTTCGTTGTTGCACTCGGTTGGTTTTTTGAAGTCATAACAATTAGTAGCGTTGCCTCCGCTCAACATTCCAGCGAGTACAATAAATGGTAGAATAATCTTGGTCATCGTTTATCTCCTCAGTTGGTATTGGTATTGGTATTGGTATTCGTAATGTTCGTGTCTATTTCTATCTGTGTGATGTAATGCTTCTTGCACTTGTTGATGATCTCTTGATGATTTCTCTCTTGTAATGTTGTGAATAGTAGTTTTGTTGCTCTTTTGGTTTTATGGGTTGATGATCTGCCTTGATTAGAATAGATAAGAATGCGAAGAAGCAAGTTCGCCGCACGAGAAAAAGTGTGACCAAGACAGTGGTCTGGCTTCTCTAACGACAGGTGTCTGAACGACCTTTGCTAAAGCTCACCACCATCGGAGGTAGGGAGCAATAACTTGACGTTGTTGTGAATTGCGAAGTTGTCAACACTTCTGCTTGTTGTGTAGTAGCTCCGGACCACCATGCTGCTAGACGACGACAATCAGGTTGACGAAATCAACTCACGCCGTCAAGAGGAGCTCGAGGCGCTCCAGGCATTCTACGGTCATCAATTGCGAGCCTCTCTCCCTGCCCCTGACGACATTCATGATGAAGTGATTTCTTTTAATGGTCCTTGGTTCATTGAGCTCATAGACAAGTCAAGCAGCGGCAGCGACGACGCCAATAATTACAAGATTCCAACGTTGGAAATTCGGCTGCCACCTCACTATCCGCTCAGCCCACCACCCTCATCACAAAGCTCGTCTCTGCCCACACTGATTTTACATCACGTTGACAGTCACCATCTGTTGACTTCTTTGCAGAAGCAAGAATTAATTGAGGAGCTGAAGGAAATGTACGAACCTGAAATGGATATGGCAATCATGTGGGCGGAACGATGTCGTGAGGAGTTTTCTGAAGCAGCAGCTGGTGCTGACACTGGCAACGACGATGATAATGACGCGATTACATCTCATGAGACGAATGATAACTGTGACGACGACAAACAACAATCACGATCGATTCGATTTCTGACATACAATCATCTCCTCTACGGTAAATCACACAAGAAGGAATCACAAATTGTGTCACTAGCGGGTAAAATGGGTCTAATTGGATTTATAGTATATGGCACGCCTGGAATTATTGGACTTTTGATGTACAATGGTAATGATGATGACATTCGTGAGTTTGCAAAAGAGTGTAGTAATCGTATTGGAAAACGTGCTACGGTATTGGACTTTGAGATTAAGATTGCTCCTGATGGTGAATTGCTTTCGTCTCTGGTTTGTGACGATTTTGGGGAAGCAGAGGGGGGAAGAAATAATAATAATGGGGGGAAGAAGAATAAATCGTCTATTGCAAGTGGTGCAAGTAAGAGGAAGTTAAAGAGCAAAGGAGGTAGTGCTAACAACATCAGCAACAAACCAAGCGCTGGAGAATCATCGAGACCATTGCTTGGAAATCTTTTAGGTGCCGATAGAGTTACAATAACGAACGATTCGGTATCAATTGTTGATAACAACAAGGGAGTGTTACGTCATTTTGAGTCACTTGCCGAGCTGAAGGAAGTGTGGCCTAATTGTGGATTTATCCAGAGTATCTTGGGCATGTAGCTTCGATTTGAGTGTTCCACCCGTGCCTGTCGCACCCAACTACCTATTATGGTGGGAAGAGTGGAGAGAAATTCTCAACACTGATAAGTAGTAGTCCTGTAGTTCATCTCTGTGTATGGATATTAGTGATGACGCTAGCTAAGCTAATAGTCAAAAATAGACGATATGACCGATAAGTCAGATACTACCGAAGTCATATAGTTTTAAGTTTCATGTTGGAAGATTAATCTAGGAAGCAATCATCTCCATTCAGTTATTTCTCCTCTTCTTTTTCATACTGCCCCCTGTTTCTTCATATTTATCTTCTTTCTCTCGCCTCTCTTTCTTCAACCTCTCAACTTTTAGCTTTAGCGGGGTTTTCCCTTCCTTGTTTTTCTCTTTGGTCGATTCGATTTCACGTCTCTTCTTGTGGAGATTGTCGACCTTCGCCTGCTTCTGTGCGATTCCGTGTTGCATTCGGCCGTAAAGACGAGCTGCCTTTTTGGACATGAGAGCTTTAGCAAGCTCAGCTGCCTCCTCATCCTGTGTGTGTGCGGAAGTGAATGTGCCAGAGGAGAAATATTTGGTTAACATGTGACAGTCGAACATAAGATGCATCATCATCAAAATAGTTTGCGCTTACCTCTGTCTGCTTCTTCTTGATCGCCTTACGTTCTGCCACCGCATCATCCTCTTCTTCGCTCTCAACGTCCTCCTCACTCTCCTCAGCGATAGACTCTGTGTCTTTCTCGGATGCGGAATCATCTCCCTTCGACGCTTCATCATTGTCCTTGATGATAGCTTTAACAGCACCACTATCCACATTGTCTTCCTCGTTTTCATCAAGCATCTCACCATTTCGAATCTTCTCGATCTCCTCCTTGTATTTGGGCACATATCCCTCCTCGTTATCGTCTACCCATGGACTCAGATGAGGAGGTAATTCATGTCCAACTCCATACTTTTGGACAGGTAAAATGATGTTGAAATTGGCACAGTCCAATACCCACTGAGGTTGGATGTATTCTCTTGATTTTGGCAGTGCACCATAGCTTGGAAGAAGCTTTGGACGATCTACCACATGATGAGTAATACTGCTATCATCCATGAGAACAGGCGAATCTTGGCCTTCCCACCCAACTTTTCCACCATATGATAGAATTATTAATTCCAGATACCCACGAGGAACCTCGCGAGAAAGAAAGAAAGTCATGTTGTGAAACAGCTGATGACGTTTTTGGGCCTCGGGGTTCGTGATGATGTTGCCACTGTCTTTGACACAGATTGCAGAGTCATCGATGGCATCTAGTGCCTCTCGAAGCGGCGCCGCAATCGGTACGTCATCCTCGTCTTCGTCCACAAAATCATCATCGTTGTCGTCATCCTCCTCCTCCTCATTGTCATCACCTTCCTCCACACCCTTCAACGCTTCATCAATCGACTGCATCAACTCTCTCTGTTTCTTTTTTTGTGCCCTAACAGCCTTCCTGTTCACTTCGTCGGATGCATCATTACCATCATCATTGCTGCCATTATTACTTTGCATCGCATCCTTCACAGCATCGGCAGCAGAATTACCCTTGGCAGCTTCATTTAATGCCAATTGCAGCGCTGATAAGTTCGCAGCTAGCACCGACGTAGCCTTCCCACCCAAGGTTGGATGCAATGTGGCACTGTTGACATTGCTTCCTCCACCACCACCCGCAGCCACCGTAGGCAACGGATAGCGAACACCCAAGTCACCATATAATTTGAACAAAACAAACCCCAATAGAGTTTCGTAAAACTCAAAGAAGGTGAGCATGACACGAAAGTCGACTCCCTCTGGGATGTGTTGTGTGAAGTTGTGAGGAGTGACCCAACGTACGGGAACGGCCTGGCCAGATGTCTGAACACAAGATATGAAGAATAGGAGTACAATATTAGCACAGATGCATTGCATAAATCACCAAACTAACAATCAATCCTCATCCGTCAAACTAACCATAATATCCGCCTCCAAATAAACACCCTTCACACTAATAAAACTTTTCGTAATGCTCCCAGTAACAGAGCAATATGCCCCCCAACTAGCCGCCAACTGCTGTGCCTTCCTTGTAATTCCGCTCTTAATCTTACCATCACTGGGCAGACACGCAAACAAATGAATTAGACACAATGCATCATCCAAATCACCCAATGCATCCGCAAAACGGGGATAACGCTCTCTCACGAGATGATGGAGCGTATACTTTGGTGCAAGTGGTTCCTTCCTCCGTGCCTCGTCCTTCTCATGACGATTGGCACTCCGACGGACCTTCTTCATGAAGGCACGGAACTCACGAAACTTATCCAACAGCGGCTCATGAGACAATGCCTTGACATCCTTAATATGGTAAAACACTTGCCCCTTTTTATTACGAGGAGCCTTCTTCGGCTGACGGGGATACACACCCTTGAGAATACACAGGCGTCGAAAGTCACGAAGAGAAATTTGTAATTTCTTTAGCACCTTGGCACGTCCGATGAATGTGGCGTCGAGTCCGGCATGATGACGTTTACGGACCTTGCCCATGCGGGAGAGTTTTTGTTGTTGGGAGCTGCCGGAGTGGATGGCGGCCTTGATGGACTTTTTCTTCGTGCGGCCTTTAACTCGGTTACCCATCTTGATGATATTATTATTATTATTTGTTGTTGTTGTTGTTGGTTTATTAGTAATACTATGATGTTACTAGAAGAGTTTGCTCGATTATGATAGTGCAAAAACAATAGTTCTGTCAAACATTTGAGTGGCTGTGGAGGGAAGAGGTTCACAAGATACTGCAAATGTCGTTCAGACACGAAAAGTACACTTCTTAGATGTGCAAACTTTTCTTTCGTTTGTGCGAGCAGCAAGCAATCCCCATGCTGCTACGCGAGCAATCAATCAAAAGATAAACATTCCCATAGTTATCAATTCCCGTTGGATCGGTGTATGAAGCCTACAGGGCGAGTGGTTTGGTGTGGAGTCTATCTTTATTAACCACCAATTTTCCATCATGTTGAAAGACAAGGTAAGCTCCCGGGTGCTTGTCTGTCTTTGACGAAAAAACGACTTCCCGAGAACAATCTTCGTTGCGTTTGTACAAAACAAGGTTGCCATCACCCCGCATTTCAAACTGTTGCTTCTTGTTTGGATATTAGATGGATTGAGCGGGGCGCAAAACAAAGCCATCAAACTTTACAATAGTGTGTGCAAGGTGAAGGAGATTTATCCATGTTGATGTTACGAAGGAGGTGAAGAGGTGCTGATGATATGAAGCTCGAAGGCGAGGAAGGCAGAGCGAGAGTTTGATGGTTGCGATTATGAGTGGAGTATTCCCTGCAACATGACGCTTTTGTCTTTTTGACTCCCCACTTTCCCAGCCAAACGGACAAGATCGTGTAAATGCCAGAGCCAGATGCAGTACTTCGCTGGCCGATGAGAGAACAGCGCGACGCATCAGTACTACTTGAATCGACAGCACCTTTATGAGGCCTTGCAATGAACGAAATGTTAGGTTGCTTCAACTTTGAAGCCGATGGTAGTTATTGGAATGCCAAGAGATGGAAATGTTTCGTTCAGTCTGATGATAAAATTCTCGTGACGTACTTTAGTTGTTTTGATGATTTAGTATCGATCAACAATTCACCTGACATTAATTGACAAGAGAATCGCTACCAAAAAGTATCCTTCGTTTCTCGGCCAATGAATATGCATCCCAACTTTTATTACAATCCGTCAATCCCGTGACGAACATTGACCCCGTCACTCCTTCTTCTGAGAGCATCACGTCCAGTGTCGGCGCTAATCGCAGGTGTTGACCAACGATCCTGTCTATGTCATTAGAAGATAAAGTTTCATCTCCCTTAATGTCCAAAATTTCAGGTGAATGGATTATCATCATCATAATTCCGGCTCTCCGAACCATAGCTGCCACATAAATGTAGGAATAGTTGATAACATCTGATGCCATGACATCTTTGGCCTGGGCGATCACTTCCCTAGCGCTGTCGATGGGGCTGATGCGGCATTGAAACCACAAATGACCATAATTGGGGTTTGCGCTGCAGCAGTGCAACTCCAACTCGGATGTGTCCACCACATCCTTTGCTATTAATTCTGGTTTTCGTTTGAGCTGTGCTTTCATAGCATCAGCTGCTTTCTTGACGTATTCAGTAATGAATTGATACGCCTCTTCGCGTCGCAACTTGTTGTTCGACTTCAGGAATGCGTCATACATATTATTGATTATGGGTTCG
Organism: Skeletonema potamos; assembly: GCA_036940105.1. Lineage (NCBI taxonomy): Eukaryota > Bacillariophyta > Thalassiosirophyceae > Thalassiosirales > Thalassiosiraceae > Skeletonema > Skeletonema potamos. The sequence goes on from JALLBJ010000207.1 coordinate 19,139, forward strand.
GCCAATGGTACAAGCCATTTGCCAATCATGTCCAAACGCAATTGCTCTAGGAAGCTATCTCCGTATTGAGGAGTAAATCTCGCTGCAAAGACCAGGTGACGAGACGCTGCTTGCAAATCGAATGTTGGGCAAAATGGGTTGAGGGAGATCCTAGCGCCCTCACACCAAACTTCGCCAGACTTGGGGACAGATTTCAATGCAAGTTTGAGCACTTTCATCTGTCTCATTTCACCGTCTTCGTGGCGGAGCTGGATAAGAGCTGCCCAAAGACGGCCAGTGCCACGATGAATGTCCAAGGCATCTTGAGCGAACACAATTGCTCTTTCCCGAAGACCACATCGGCATTCCAAATTGACCGATGACAGCCATACCTTCCAATCACTTTTACCATGTTCATAACGGGCCTTACAAAGAATTGAGCGCGACAACGCCAAGTCACCGCAGAATTCTTCAAGCCTAGCACACTCGAGGAGCACGGTTGATCGGCCCTTTTCCGTCACGCAGTCGTAAGCACGGAGGAAGAGATCTCGTGCACCAATCGTATTGCCGCACGATACCTCAGTTCGTCCACTCGCTAGCCATATCTTCCAAACCAAATTCGGCGGACTAAGCATGATCGCCTTTGAATATGACCTCCTCGTCGCATAGAGTGCTTTCTTAAGACTCATTTTCGGCTTATCTCCCATGAGCAACACTGCCGCCCTCTCTTGACTTTGAGCCGCCTCGAAGTGGACTCTCCACAGCAACTCGCGACTGATGTTGTCAGCTCGAGATACCATGTCCATCGTTTTGGGGAGGTCGTATGCCTTTCGAGAGAGATCGTCCTTTTCCAGTAATCGGAAGGCTACCAAATACAACGGTCCATATCGTGGTAACTCCTTTAGACCCTTTTCCACAATAACAAACGCCTCCACGGGATCTCCATAATCCCGTTCAAACTCACTGTGAATCTTATACAACGGGCCATACCAGGGAACATGATGAGTGAGATATTTGAGCCACTCCCTTGCGATGGAATATCGTCCAGCCCTAGCCTCCATCTGCGCCCCCTCGAGAATTGTTTTCCATGACTTTTCAATACTCGAATCTTTCAATCTAGCCAAGAGTTGCCTCGAGTGGTTTAGATGGCCCGTTCGTTCATAGAATTTGAGAGCACGGACCAACAAATTTTCATTGGTGGAGCAATATCGCAGCCCCTCCTCGAGGATGTCAGCACATCGCTTTAAGTTGCCACTCTCTTCTTCCAGCTTACTGTACTCCAACCAACACTGACTAGCATTGGGTTGGATTTCACATGCCCTGCGATAATATTGTCGGGATGCGTCAATCTCATTCGATCGCTTGGCGAGATCGGCAAGTTCGAGGTATACCCTCCAATGCGTGGCAGGGGGGAGATAAAGACCAGGACCATCCTTGGTTATGGAGGCGAGGGCATAGTCTCTTGCGGCACATAACGATTCGGCTTCCCGCTGGCGAAAGTTTCGTCCGAATTCCTTGAAGGCTTGGCGTTCGGTGGGACTTTCTATGATGAATTGCTTCTCGTCATCGCCTCCAAAACCACCAGCACCACCAGCACCACTACCAAATGCAGTCTTGGAGGAGGGCCTAGTATTAGTAGCAGTATTACCCCGACTAATACGCACTTCAAGCGCAATAGCACCACTACTCATTGGATGATTCCTAACATCTTGAGAGACACCCAAGGCGGGAGAATTGGGATCATGGATGTATTTCTTCACTTCGGTGACATTACCATCATTAGACAAGCCCTTTGTCAATTGACGATGATCCGTTATGGTAGCAATGGATGAAATACGACTGCTGGGGGAGGACGACAATGATGTCGATTCAAACAGACCAAACGATGAAGAACCAACATCTTGCCCATTTTTATTCGTTCTTTCACCCTCCCGTCCTCCTTGTTTATGTTGTGGACTAACATGATGATCATACCTCTCTTGATAAGCCAATTGGGAAGGAGGAGGAGGGGCCAAGCTTCTCCCCCCCGGTGAATAATTATTTTGATTGTTGTTGTTGTTGTTGTTGTTGTACCACCCCCCATGATGTGAAGGAGGACCACCTTCATCCGATGGTACCAAATTTAACCCAGGACGGGACTGTTTCAACACTGACGATTGTGGGGAGGTAGGACTTGTTGTAGCCGCAGCGGCAGCTGCTGCTGCAGCAGCCGCGGCGGTGGCACTTCCACTAAACGCACTGCCAACACTAGTAGCAGTATCCTTCCGATGTCTTTCGTTGGGGGATCCTTTCGCTTTGATTGGGGAGGAAGGGTGTGAATGAATGGAGTGGCGATCCAGCTGCTGCTCCGAATGTTCATGTTGAGGTGGTGGTGGTGGTGGTGGTGGTGGTGGTGCATAACTCCCTTGATGTTGATGAGAATGATGCTGCTGTTGTTGTTGATGCGAAGGTGGTGGAGGGGGATATCCAAAATTCGGCATAAACGGAGACAATGTCCTTACATCTCCACCACCACCACCACCACCACCAAACATTTCAGGAGAGACATGTCCAGGAATAGCATGAAATCCAAAGTCGGGCGAGGTATGACCAGGAATCCCGCCCATCCCCGTATGATGATGATGGTGAGGATGATGATGTTGATGATAATTATGGTGATGAGGAGGAGGATGATGATACGGAGATACTCCTCCTCCTCCTCCTCCTCCTCCACCACCACCCCATGATAATGCCGCCGTCACTACATTCTGTTGTGAACCTGGTGGATGCCATTCAGGTTGATTTACATTAAATTCTGGGATGGGTGACCACGATCCATGAGTAGTAGCTCCACTCACAGCACCAATGACGGAAGAAGACGAAGAAGTAGTAGTATTCGAAAATTGTTGCTGCTGCTGCTGCTGCTGCTGTTGTTGCACATAACCTAAACTATTCGATGGCGGGGGATAATGATGATGATGATGAGACGAAGGATGATGACCATAATCCGTAGGAAGTGTAATGGGAGATACCCCATGCAGATGATGAAGATGATATGATCCTCCTCCTCCATAGGTAGGATATTGATAATTATGTGGGGGAGGATGAAGTGGATGCAGGGGTGAAAAGTATCCCGGTGGTTGTAGTTGCTGTTGATGATGATATTGTTGTTGATGATGCGAATACTGTTGTTGTTGTTGTTGTTGTTGTGGATGTTGTTGCTGCCTCCCCCTTTGTTGCTGCTGTTGTTGTTGTTGTTGAGGATGACGTGCATGTTGTTGCTGTTGTTGCTGCTGTTGCTGCGATTGAGATCCACCCACCGCCGCCGCCGCCTGTCGTGAATGTTTCGGAGTAGGACGTATCGGTTGATGTTGTTGTTGTTGCTGATTCTGCTCCTTATGACTCTTTTTTTGTGGTGAGTCAATCACCCCCACAACAACGACGACGCTATTACCACTAACGCCACCACCCCCACCACTACCAGCAACACCCCCACCCCCCGAAGCAATCGTTGAAGCAATGGTACTACTCCCATCCCCATTTCTATTCAATGCATTCTCACCATTATTCTCATCATCATCATCATCATCATCACTCTCCATAATAATATCATCATCATCATCACTACCAATAACATCATTATCATCCTCTCCTTCTTCATAATCTTCATGCACACTACAATTATTTTGCAATTGATTCAACTCTTCCAATTCTTCATCATCACTATCAAACCCATCATTATTATTAGTATCCGAACAACAACTTTTGGATCGTTGTCGACTACTTCTTTCGGAATGAATCCTTTGAAAGAATGCCATTGTATCATTATTATTTTTGGCACTGCTGCTACTGCTACTACCATCCTGTTCCAGAACTAATTGACACTCATTGTTACTACCATTCATAGCCGTAGTAGTCGTCGTAGAAGAAGAAGAAGTGGTAGTAGCAGTAGTAGTCATGGATGACTTGTTCGTAGTAATTGGTGTACCACCCCTCCCCCTCATTCTACCATGTTGTTGTTGTTGTTGTTGTTTCGTAGTAGTAGTATTGTTATTGCTGTTGTTATTATTATTAGCCCTTCCACTTGAAATCGTATCATGGTCATCATCCCCATCATAATCATCATCTAACAAATTATCAATTGAATTTGTTAATTGTAATGTATTGGGTGATAGAGCATTAAATCGACCAATGTGCAAATCTGGATTTTTGGATAGAGTAAAGTGTGCGGGGGTGTAGAGTTGTCTTCCTTCTCGTGTTGTTGTTGATGTTGAGGAGGAGGATGAAGTGGGTAATAATGATGGTGTAGGTGGTATAGTTGTTGCATTGTTATTGTTGTTGGTATTGAAATTGTTGGCATGATTGTTCAAATTAGGAGTGCTCAAATTATTATTATTAGTCATTGATATTCCTCCTCTTGGTGACTGCGGTTGTGGTTGCTTGGCAGATGATGGAGTTTGCAACTGTTGATGATGATGTATCTTTTGTGGAGTAGTAGTATCAATGGCATAATTATCATTCGTTGCGACAATAGTAGGATGCAATGAATGCAAATGATGATGATCGTCATTATTGGATGTTTTGGAGGACAATGGTGGACCTGGCGTACGTCGAATAGCAGCAGTTGTCACTTTGAATTTGTTGTTGTTATTATTGTTGTTGGCATCATGTCGCTTCATTGCTGCAGGGGTGGCGGGATAGGATGATTTACGATTGGCTCCAATCAAGATTGTTGACGACTCCTCAGTTGTTGCGCCAGTTGTTGCAGCGACAATGGCAGGTGATTTTAAAATGGAATTCAAATTACGTTGTTGTAATCCTAATGATAATATTTCTTGCTCTTCTTGATCGGAGGAATAATTATTGAGCACCATGCCCGGCGGCGGCGGCGGCGGTGGGGGGGGGGCGGCAGTTGTTGTTGTCGTGGGATTATTTGCTCGTCGTGGTGAGCCACCCGACGATGACGAATTGATGCTACCATTCATTTTTTATAATATGCGATGTAGTAGTTTTTTTTTCTAGAGGTTTGTTTTTTGTTTTTTTGCAAAACGTTTCTTTCGACGCGAGGGGGGGAGGGGAAGAAGGATGTGTCTGTTTTTGTGGCTCTTTTCTTTTTTTTGTATGAAACTGAAAATAATACCTTCATAGTAGTTTTGGTTACCTCTGCAAAATAATATTATTATTTCGAAGGATGCATCATCACTGGCCTTTTATATATATTATATAAAACGTTGCCGAAAAAATAATAATTAGTGGGTAAGAAGTAAAAAAAAATAACTAAAACTTTCTCTTTTTATTCTTCTTCTGCCAATCATCGGAACAACCAAAAACCCAGACAAAAAAAAAACAATTCTCTTACCAATAGAGCGATCTTAAATTACAGCTATGCTCCCCCCCCCAGCCAAAACCTTTCGTGTGTCATAATATATCAGAGATGATGGATCTCGATTTTCATTGGTTCATGAATCTGCACTTTTTATTTTGGAAGCGAAGCGGGAAGCGGCGGGGCAGCTGGCGCAAAATCAAGCTAATTTAGATTGTTGTCGATTGTCTGCATGCATGTGGTTCGCTCCTGGTAGGTAGTAGTACTTGATACATATGTACCTACTTCTACTTCTCTCTCTCTAGCGTGTACATAATAATATTATGTAGGGGTAAGTGTAGATAATAAATACAAAAGGGGTAAGTGTAGATACAAGAGCATGGATTTCATTCCTTTTGTATGGGAGTACATACTGCTATCTGGCAAAGAGTGTTGGCTATTATGGGTTTAATTTGGTATCATTTTCAAGATGACTTTTTTTCGAGTTGGCGACGAGGAGTGGAGTGTGTGTGGAGATGGAGAGATAAATGCCTTTTTTTTTCCGGCCGAGAGGACAAGCAGTAGAATTTAATTTGAAGCTTTTGATTCACACACAAAATCAAGAGACGTCCCTGCCTGCTTCATGATCATTTTGTGGCTTTGTGTAGAGGAGTAAGTACAATAAGTATGTGAATGAGAATCGAAGGATTTCAGTGATGTTCTTCTGCTTCACAAAATCCTACTTATACTTGTACATACTTCCACTTTTACATTTTATTCTCTTTTGGAGTGGGGTCAAACACACAACATTGAAACAGGTTCAACACAAAGGGAGAAAGAACCTACAGCTTGGTGTTTGGTAGGGGGTGCAAATACCATTACCATTACATTGAGAGAGTGACTTCTCATCCATAAAAATGACAGGTTCTCCATGAATATTATAATGTTCATCCTTCCTCTCTATTTTTTGTGCATGGCTCAACTTCGAGTACGTACACACACATCATTTTGCTCATTGCAGCATACAATATTATGTAGCTTTTGTCCTTTTCTACAGCCAAATGATGATCAGAAACTATCATCTGTTGAAGAAGACGATGTAAAATTGACCACCATCGCAGGTGGCTCAGGACTTCCTGCTTCCATGGCAGAGAGTTAACGTCTCTAGTCTATGAAGAAGTGAGGATCTCTGGAAGAAGTGGTAAAAGGCGCAAATACTTAAAGTTATTAACAATCTTAAAGTGCTGGTTAGATCAGTTCATACCCACTATACAATTTTGGGTGTAACTGTGGCATCCAAAGTCATCATCATCTTCACTGCTTTGTATCTATTTCCATCCTATTCCCTGCAGGAGCCCCTTCACATCAAAGGACGATTTCGTCTTGAGCTGCATCATTCGCCTTGCGCTGTATCTAAAAGTCAAAGCTGTGCAGACATCTGAAAATGAAGAAGCGCAGAGACCCAAGTTTGGAACATGTTAGCTGATGTGATGTTAGATGACGAAAGCAAAAGCTGGGGATACTTGAGTACTTACTATATCTTTCAACATACGACTGACAAGCTTGTCAAGTCCTGCGACTTTACTGGTGTCAATACCTTCTTCGATATCCTTGGTAGTAGGAAATAGGAGTGCCCGGACCAGAGAAGATACATCTCTATTCATCTCAAGCATCATCGTGCTTATCTCTCTGTTCGAATACCACAGCTCCTGTTTGCTGCATAAGGCAAGCACTGAGGTAATAGGCAGCACCGTCGAAGAGGCGAAGCGGACGCGCTTATTGTTTTGGCTTGAAAATGATATCTGCCGGCGGCAGGGGGGGTCAATTATCATTTGACTTCGGTTGTGGCTTGGCTCGTTAGATGCGTTCATGTTGTTGAAAATGTCCCAACAACATCTGGATCTGGGAACGTCAAGCAAGAGAAAAAGAGCTTTAGATAGCAAAGAACTAGCAGGAGTAGTACTTGGAACTCGGAGTAGGAGCGTCGTGTGTTGCAATGCACGGCTGAAAGCGTGCTTTCATCAGTAGCTTGATCGCGAGGGAGAGTTTGCCAGAGCAGAAATTTGCTCGGTCTGTAAAACCCTTCAAACTTGAACTAAAGCTGAAGTATTGTAAATCTCGTCCGTGTGACGCCTTTTGACCGTGATCGCAAGCCAACTGCAAACCATCCACGACCTTTTTTACATCCTTGCACCGAAAAACTGCTCAGGCCAGCAGATAAATATCCGAATTTACAACTAACAACCCCCCCCCCTCTCTCTGTAATATCAATAACATCAAAGTTCATCATACTTCAGAAGATGACGTTCATGATCACAAAAAATACTCATAATTAAAACTGGACGACTACTGCAGATCTTTCACCAAAATAATGCCAGCTACAAAGAACTTCAGCACCTATCATCATCAACCATCGCAGCAGCACCAACTAGGCGATGTCGACGACCGTCGCAATGGCTCAGGAGCTTGTGCTTCCGCCAAGGCGCTAGACGTGGGAAAGAATGCGAGGATCACTGTCTCGGACGTGATGCAGGCGCTCCGTCTTCGTAGCGTTTCTGCTCTCTCCGAAGTCAAAGATGCCGCCGCCGCTGCCAGGGAAGACAGTAATATGCAAATATTTCGCATTCCAACACAGAGTGTGAAGGATCAACCAGGTCCTACCCTCAATCCAGCATCTTGTGCTTCGGGACTAAACCTACTCGGCGGTGATTGGATTTCCAATGCATCTCTTGAGCGGATGAATGAAGGCCAAGGCAAAAGGCGTCACCCTCAAGCACAAAGCTCATCTAATCAAAATGAAGACTGGGGCGATTTTCATCTTTCCCTAGGCAATCAGTTTCTATGTGGCGATGACTGAAGAAATGCTTATCAGGTAGTTAATCAAGTACTCTCTCGACGATCATCAGAACGATAGAGTAATATATTATAATAAAATGAATAGGAAAGATTCATGCCAAATCATTATTATTACTGTTATATCACGCACATAACCGAGTTCCAGTGACTTTGGTCTTCGTTGCCTTAGAGCTTTTCTTGCAAACCCAAGGTCGACACAAAGTATGAATAACTTGATGATATCAAATACCCCAACACAACTCATCGGTCTCTGATCATAGATTAAGTTGATGCTTAACTTTAGAAGCAGACGTGTTATCGGTATTGGAGTACATATCGGTATCGGTATCGATGTTGTTGCTGTGCGCGAGCCACAATCCTTCTTGATCTTGACCTCATCAAGGATTTCCTCGACACTGGCCGATCGCAATGTAACGAAGGGTCGTCTCCCTTTAGAGTAGTTGCAGTTCTGGCTCTCTCTAGAGTACGCATTTTAGGTGGCAGTAGTTTTGGAGGAAGCGATGTAATGGGACACTTTAACTTAGCGAGCTGCCTTCCCTCTCACAATTGTTGGTATGGTATTGTATTGTATTGTACCGTACTTAGATTTCTGGAGCATGAACAGGGGGCCGGGGGCGATCCCCCACTTCTGGGTGCCATATTAGTCGACATAGATCTTGCAGCCTACTTGCACGAGAAGTAGAAATGTTCATTTGTACAATTAATTGACGCGCAATACAGTTCGGGGTAGGTTTTATGTCATAGTGGTGCGTGTAATTGGGAGATTGTTGTGATGTTGCTTTGGTCTCGGTCTTGGGCTTGGGCCCGCGACCGCGAGCGATGACGATGATTGTTACCGAAGATTACATATCAACTTCCCTCTCTTGATCTATTGGAGATGATTAGAGAAGAAGTAGATTCATGATGATTCTAAGAGAAGGGAAGTTGTTCGCGTTGATTGCAGCTCCCAATTCGGATTGGAACTTATTGTGCAGTAAGTTCGTTTATTTGAGGCTGACCAACAATCATTGACAAAAGATGCATAGTTGTCAAGATTGTATTTGTAATGTATGATGCTTCTATCTCACATCTCTTTTAAAACATCTGGTTTCATTCACAAGTAGGGGATGGCATACCGGCGCAACAGCATGAAGATTTAAAAAGTACTGACATACATTACTTCACATGTTCTGAGAGTATATTGTACAGAATGGGCTTCAAGTGTGAAAGTGGAAGTATCTGGGCTTTATTGTCTACTGCTAGCTCTACTCCTACTATCTAAGAAGGGATCGACTAATTGAAAGAACAGTGTCAAAAGATGTATAGTACTTTTGCTCATCTTTGGAGGGAATTTGGTAGATATATGATGATGTTTCTCGAATATATACGAAGAAATCGAAGATTTTGTGCTCTTTGCTTTTCTATTTGAGCTGTGGGGGGTATATCGCCGTAGGTATTTATCTTGCAGGACGATACTCACAAAGAGACGTTTAGATTTAGATTTAAAGAGTTCATTACTAAACGACTAATATACATCATCCATTCTTACAATCGAATTTAACGTTTAACTGGAGTAGTCGGGCTAACAGTTGGCGACAGTGTTGGACTGACAGTTGGCTGAGGAATAGATCGAGCAACAAACGATATAGTAGATGAGACAAGGAAGAGGTTGAAACGAATTAGTATATTATAAGAAACACTCGAAATTCTTACCGAAACTGTCGGGCTCAATGTAGGACTGACAGTTGGCTGCGGAACAGAAAATCGAGCAAAAACATGAAGATGAGACAAGTTCAAGGTTGAAATGGAAATAGTTTGTTACAAGCACACGTAATTCTTACAAGACCTGTGGGCCTGACAGGGCTGAGAGTTGGGCTGAGAGTTGGGCTGAGAGTTGGGAAGCCATCAACACTTGTTTCAACAGCACCCAACAGGTTGACTTCACCACCACGTAGTTGCATCATCATCTTGTGATTGAAATCAAACCCGAGGGATGTTGCAACGATGGAAACGCCCATGATGACAAACACAGCTGCAGCCAAGGGTACAGCAGCTTTGAAGAGAGATTTCATCCAGCTGCGGCGGCGGCTGCTGCTGCTGCGATGAGTTGTTTCGCCCGTAGGCGAGAGGAGGGAGGTGCCCTCGGTAGGAACCATGTTTTGGTATGTCTGATAGGAATAGAAGAATTAAAGAAGAGAGAGAGAGAGAGTGTGGTGAGCTGAGACGATGATAGTACACATTGATATGGAGAGAAGGAGTAGTAGTTGATGGCCTTGAAATACTCACTTCCATGTTGAAAGCAGCAGCAGCAACAGCAGCAGATTAATTTTTATGAGCGGCTGTTCCTTTTCTAGAGCCCCTACAATATCTCTCCACGGGCAGGTGGTTGAAATAAAGGCTCTTCTATGCTCAAATTCGGCGACACAGAGTTGATGAGTTGAGAGTTGAGCGTTGATTGAGCGAGCCCTTCGCTTCAGATGTGGATGGAATGGACAGCCCGGCCGGACAAAAAAGTAGTGAGAGGAGGGAGAAACGCGAAAGGAAATATCTAAGTACAAATCTTTCCTCTTGCTTCAACGTTCAACGACAAGAAATCACAACATAATCTATCTAGAGAGTGTGTGTTTCCGCCAACTCAACTCCAATCATCTCTACTACAATACACGGACCATGATGTATGTTGTGTTCTTTGCGTTGTTGGCATCGCTTACTCACATGGTAGTAGCCGCCCGCCGCTTCACTTCCACCATCATATACGGCGGCCCTGCGACAGTTTTATTATTTTTTGCCAGGGATTAGTACTACACACATAATAATAATTACCGCAACAAAAAATAAGATGACGTCATCTTCATCATGGAAGCCACCGTCATGGTCACAAATTCCACCATCCACTCAACAATGGCATCTGGATGAACTCAAAAATGGAAATATTGTTGCGACACACTCCCTCAACAAAATACTCCTCTCTTCCAGTAACCGTCATCGCTGTTGCATCACCTTTGGTCGGATAGATAATGACCCCACTTTAATTGATATCGTTACAGCTCATGAAAGTTGTTCCCGTCTACATGCTCGTATTGCATTTGCGTCCAATGGAGTACCGTATCTCAAAGATTTGGGATCGGGGAATGGAACGTTTGTGAATAATAAGCAATTACCGGTGGAGGCATGTGGGAAGGATGAGTGTACTAGCAGTAACGATGTTCATGTGGAGGTTAGGGGTAGTCGAGGAGTGGTAGTTTATCCTGGTGATGCTATTCGATTTGGATGGAGCACGAGACTGTTTGTATTGGAGGGTCCGGAAGAGTTTGAGCGGGGGGCGACGACGACGACGACGACGACGACAATTCAAGGAGCAGCAGCATCTCCTAAAGGGGAGGAAGAGGAAGAGGAGGTGTGCACATGGGGAATGTCAACCGTCGAATGTTCAGATGAGCAAGAAGAGGGGTACGGGCGGCAACCCCCTCGACCATCATCAAAAAGTAACAATACCAACCATGACGACAACCTACTACCATCCATCGATAGCTTCTTCTCTTCTTCTTCGCCAACAACTAAATACAACATACCCAACTCTCTTCAACAACTCTACAATCAATATCAAACCAAAGTATACAAACTCGAGGCCATCTCAACCGAATCGAAACGAATTTCACAAAAGGAAGATATGGGAGTAGAACTTACCGATGGACAACGGAATCAGTTGGCAAGGAATCAGGACAAGTTGGATGCTTTGCAAAGGAGTGTTGGAGGATTGAAGGACAAGATTGAAGAGGGGATGCATGTTGCTATATATGGCAAACCTGCAAATAGACAAGGTCAAAACAAGAGGGAAGAAAGGTATGGTAATGAACATGATGATGATGAAGAAGAAAACGATGACTTCTTTGATCGTACAGCTTCATCCTCGAAACGACAAAGACGACTACAGCGTGATAATAATGATGATGGAGAAGCCGATTCGGAGGCATCACTCATTCAGAAATGGAAAGTACTGTTACAATCTTATTCCAAACAACAAAATGTAGTATCATCTACAATGAAACGATGCAACCAACTTCAAATACAAATTGACAGTGTTGTAGATGAAGAGGATGCTTTCTTCATTCAGAATGATTTGAATTTGGTCAAGGATGATGTTCAGAAGGCAACGCGTAGATTGGAGGAAATTGAACACGAGTTGAAGGATGTGGAGCGGTTGTTAAAGATTGTGAATCCGAAGTTAAGTTGGGATAGAGAAGAGGGATTGATTGGTACTGATTTGCAAATTAATGTGAAAACAACGAACCTTGCAGTACAGAATAGTCAACATGCAGCAAATGTCGACGGAGAGCAGAATGAATCAATCGTGATGATGCCACCACCTCCTCCAAAGGCAACAGCAGAAGTCACAACAACGTATTCTGATGCGTTTGATATGCCACCTCCTCCAATGATTACAACAGCAAAACCTGCTGTTTCGTCACTTGATATGATGCCTCCTCCACCCAAGATAACGATGAGTGCACCTGAATCAGTGGCATATTCATTAGAGCAAGGAGTCACCCTCGAGCATGCCATGAATCCAAACCATGTTGATAGAGGAACTCCACAAATGGAATTGGAACAACCTCCTCTCCCCCCTCCCCCTCCACTCCAAAATAAGAAAAGACAACTGGGTCCTATGCGCCCTACCCAAGGCACTCTCGCAGCACTGAAGCAATTCACTTCCCACCCAACGGAAGCATCCAACGATTCATGTCCTGCCAAGAAACAAAAGGCGACAAAAGAGGACTCAACATTATCTTTCGATTCACGAAAGGATGAGTGGAATGCACCATCCGGTCAAGATGGTAGCGGTCGGACGTCACTTCATGACAAGTTTAACGGAAGATACTAAATGACGTTGTTCAATACGATTAAGGTCTCAGTATTATGCTCTAAAGGAGGTAGGAGTAAATTAGAAGAACAATTGAGTATTATATTCGTGACGTGTCAATTCTTTTCTCTATTTTTCGTGAACCTGCTATCTTCTCTCCCTAATAGCCAAACTTGAGTTGTCTTCCGACCCATCACCCATCATTGTCGACAAAGAGAGTCTCATTTCTTAGGGTTCGTCGGACTGATGGTTGGAGAGAGAGATGGGCTGAGAGTTGGCATATTGTTAGGGTTAGGGTTAGGGTTAGGGCAGCCTAAGCCCAACGTGTTGACTGCCTGGTCCTGTCCCAGCCACATCCCCAACATCTATGGGGGCAAGGAATGCCGACGATTTCTTCATGCCTGCTGTTACGGAGGCGACGTGATAGGAGAGAAGATGATAGTGATAGAGATGAAGCTTTGTTGTCGAATAATCACTTTCATGATGTCAAGAGGATGATTTATGAGCATGGCCATCAACCATTCTATCACTGACAACAGTGAGGGAGGGCGAACTAGATATCCCAGGGGGATAGAAATTTTTAGCTACTATTTTGACAGAAACCCGGGGTATAACAAATTACATCTATCGTAGAGAGCGATCTGTCTTTACCTTATCTTCATATCTTTCTATCACACATTATTATCCCCACATGCTTATCAGCAGCGACCAGCGAAGTAGAGTATTGCGCATCCAAACAAGTATTACAATCCCCTAACCCTAACCCCGAACAAGTATTGTAGAACAACCCATCACAACTTGCACAAGTAAGGATTCTTTCCTTTCGTAGGACAATTGCCACTACAGCAGTCACCATTCTGGACACAGGCAGTTCCAAGAGGCAGGCAATTGCCTGGCGTAGGTGCGGGCGGCGTAGGCGCGGGAGGAGGAGGAGGAGTACTACCTGCAGGACATTCTGCCCAATAACACGATTTCCCTCCGTTCCCACATCCATTATTGTCATTCTCAGTTAAACATGAACCACCAGCGATTGTGCCATCAGAGCAAATCGTTGAAGAGAGAGGTGCATACTTGGTACATACATACTTGAATACGGTCTCGGAAATACGAGGAGTGGGATTCGCCGTTGGCGCGGCTGTCGTTGGAGGCGAGCTTGGCCCAAGAGTTGGCAATGGAGTTGGATGAGAGGATGGTTGAGCCGTCGTCGGCGATGGACTTGGATGTGTCGTTGGTTGAGGAGATGGCTGTGGTGAAGGATTGGATGATGGTCCTTGAGTGGGAACAGATGTAGGTGCTGCCGTCGTTGGGTGTGGGCTAGGCAGTTTCGTCGGAGAAGAAGAAGGTGGAGTAAGAGTTGGGCCGGATGATACGCTTCCGTATACTTCCATTTCCCAGATTGAGTAACCCCACTGTGTTGCTCTCTCAAATGCCTGCATACGCACGAATCGGGCGTCTGCTGCACTAAATGCGCTATCAATCAACCCCATACCACCGAAGCCATCCACCTTGCTCCATACTGAAGTGAAAGACACGCCATCTGCCGATAGCTCAATATCATACTTTCTTGCGCAAGCAAACTCCCAACTGATCTTAACCTCTGAGACAAGAAACACGTTTCCAAGGTCCACTTGCAGCCAAACATTTTCAACTCCATGTGCCGACTCCCATCTCGTCCCTGGGTTACCATCAAAGGCTAACGCGGCTGCAGTGCTAGGCAAGTTCTCACTTGACGAGGAGGACGTCTTTCCACGAGCGAGCTCGAAACGAGAAGGAGAGGGGGTTGAAGTAACCGGCGATAGCGTTGGAATTTTCGAAACAGTTGGTGCCAACGATATTACTTTGTATGTTGGCCAAGGTGTTGGTGCAGTTGAAGGTCCCATTAGTCCAAAAACTTCCATCTCGTAAATTGAAAATCCATATGGTAGAGTACGCTCATATGCATGCATTCTGATAAAGCGGCCGCTGACACCATTTAGTGTGCTCACCACAGACCCCATGTTTGCATAACCATCTGTTTTGCTCCACACACTTGTAAACGTGGTCCCGTCAGACGACGTTTCCAAATCATATCGCTTCGCAGCACTAGCTTCCCAGTGGATGTTGACACTTTCGATATTGTAAACATCGCCAAGGTCAACCTCCAAATATACATCATCGACACCATGGATAGACTCCCACCTCGACCCACTGTTCCCATCGAACGCACGTGAAGATGGTTGCAGCTCACTTGAAGTCGACGAAACTTTGCCATACGCAATGTTGTGAGTTTCACAGTCATCTCCATTATATCCATTTTTACAGTCACATGCGGCATCGATTCCATTCAGGCTGAAACACTTCCCATTGCCAGAACAAGTCTTCGCCGTCTCGCCTGACTCACAAGGATTAACATCACATTTGCTACCGAACCAACCAGCTTCGCATATGCACTCGTACGAAGGATCAATGGCAACGTCGCCTACACCACCCAGGTATTTCGCAGCACATGATCCATGTTCGCCGCAGCTAGCAGAGGAGCATACATTAACGGAGCAATCCGGTCCACTAAAGCCTGGCTTGCATTTACACGTGGAGGGCATACCACAGTGACAATAGGAGTTAATCGGATTGCATGGGGAAGCAGCGCAAAGCTCGGGGCATTCGGTTGCTTCGATCGAACCTTCTTGACTGGCATTACCCCCGACTAGAGCAGAGCAATCAACGGGGCTCATGTTCGCACTTGCTGTGCATGCGCCATGATTTCCCCAAGCAGCACCATCGATGAAATGGTCGCCTGACCAGAGGAATTTACGATCATGTCGACTAGTAATCAGTCCATCCCCGTTTGTACCGCAGCTTCTTCCGAGTAACTTAACATAAACTTCATCATCCACTCCAAATCTGTTTCCTATCACGGGATCGGAGAATTCAATTACCCAATCGAGAGGTATATTAGAGGTCGTTCCTTCACTCTGATCAAACAGAGAAATCCTGTAGGACTGGCTCAGGCCTGTCATGATTGGGAAACTGTAGCCCTGCTTGACGTTCCAGTCATTAATCATGTGAAACCCAACAAATTGCTCTGCATTTGCAGGCCCATTTTGTCCTAGTAGACCTAAGGAATTGAACCATACTTCTATTTTCAACATTGGAGCAGTGGATTCCGTCAAGCCTCGAGAGTAAATCTTGAATGAGCGGAGAGGGGCGTTACAAAGTATACCGTTGTCGTACCTGTTTCCGTACAGAGGAGTGGAGTCAATGCACTTGCGAGGACCTGGAGATGCGAGCAAATAAGAATAGGTCGATCCTGCTACAGAATAGAAACCCTCGGGAAAGAAACCATTCGGCGACTCTTCCTGTCCTGGAGCTACACTCAATACTCCCCCATCGTTGTTGTAGCCAGCCTGGAACGAAATCCATTTACTTGGAGTGTCATTTTCCCACACACAGTTATCAAGGATGTATTGAGGCATACAAAGAACTCCCTGGAACGGAACAGTAATGCACAAAAAAGTGATATACATATTAGGCACTGATTCAGCCTTGAAAAATAACAAACAAACGAGGTCAATTACTTACAGTAGTCCCTACATCACAGTGGTGATTGAACTCGAGATGAACATTCTGTCCAAACTTTGTGCGGGAAAGGATAATTGAGCCTTGGTCGGGAAGAGCGAGATTCCCATCTTGGTAGAATGAATCGAAGAAGTGGCTCTAAGTAAAGAGGATTGGAAAATAGGTGTTGAGATAAATCATAACTTCTGAATAATGGAAGAGGTGAAAAATAATTCAAAATTGAATTACTTACCGAACACCCATCCGCAAAGTTCTTCGTCTCCTTCCAATAAATAAGATTGTTGTTATTGATACTGGAATGGGCACGGTGTTGTAAATCCCCAGCCATGTAATGACCAACGAAAACATTGTGATAATCTACATTCTGATAAAAAGCTGCAGGATAACCTCTATCGGTAGTGCCAGGATTGGTACTCTCGGATGTATCAAAGCCCTCACAAAGCTGCGTGTTTTGGTTCAGTCCATTGGTAGCAATCGATCGATCAGTCACTTTGGGAAAATTACCACCATGACCGAGCGTATACAAACCAAAGCGGCTGCATCCATGCATGGTGTTACCAACCCAGCGACCCACTGATGCGTCTGAGGCGCAAACCTTGCCGCTCGCTTGTCCTCTCGTTCCAGCATCTAATAACATTCCATTGTATGTATTGGCTGCACGATTTCCGATCCAATCATTTGTGGCAGCCTTTGAATAGAATGCGGCATTTGGTGCATCACTGCCAGCGTTGGAGGTACCGGGAATAGAACACCCTTGCAAGATTGGATCGGAAAGTGAATGTGGACAAACTGCCACATTATACGAAATCTCATTATGCATTTCATTCCCATCTTCAATATAAACATTCGCCCCCCGAACATCCCATAATACATTCCCACGAACGGTAGTCCGATGTGATCCATGGACTGTAATTCCACGATGATGACCATACTCGATGGCATTATTCTCAAATACGCATGAGGGACAATCTTTTGCCAAGTGAAAATGAAGACAATACTTCCCCTCTATACCCCGCTGACCGCATTTCTCTACACGTGTACCTGAGATCTTCATAGATCCAACAGTGCCATTACCATCCTCTTGATGAAAAGAATGACGAATGGTATGTAAACCAAGTGTACATGTCGTTCTCGTAGGGCTACACTTACATCCCATAGATGAAGTCTCCTCATTATTCAAAATACTTGCATCACATGGAACATTTTCAAAATCGTCTCCTGTAATGATAATATTCCGACTTAGATTGATAACCTCTGCAGATTTTAGAATGGGAGGGGCGCCATCATAGTGGCTGCTTGCTCCACCACCGTGGATGAATGTAGCCTCGTGGATCTGATTGAGTTGATTGGGATGTGATAGTTGAATGGTGTGATCTCCAATAATGGAAGTGATGGTAAATGCTTGGCCAGTACCATCAGAGGCATGTCTTGTAGGTGCGATGCCAATTCTATCCCCAACCTAGTGAGTGATCGAAAGATACGTTGTGAGAGTACATTGTAAACAAGGAGAGAGACATACACAGGACGGAAAACAAAAAAAACGTTTCTTACCTTCCATCCCATCGAAGCAACATTATGTAGCACACTAATCATACTTTCACCCACCCCAAATGAATCCCGTAACAGAGTCCAAGTCCGTTTCATGCCCATAGTACCTTCAATATTCATATTCCCCCCCTTATCTGTACCAAAGACACGTGTTCCCATCATATTATTACTCATCCCCCCCGAAGACTGAGGTGAAGCACCATTATTTTTAATGTAAATTATCCCCCATGATGAAGGATGTGATAATTTCATATGAAATAATGATGATGAGTGTTGCGCAATTACAAATCCGGCACAGAGGGCGTATTTATTGTGACCATCACCATCTGTCGTCGTCGTCTCATCAGTCCAGGAGAGTTGACCTCCATCAAGTGTCAATCCGCCCACATTGAGATTACTATTCATAATTAACGTTAGCGACTGGGGTATGATACAATGTGCACTTGGATCACACTGAAGTTGTACCTCGGAAGACGTAATTGTCGGTAATGACAGGGGTGATGCTACAATGACTTCTGATAGGGCAGCAGTAGTTGAGGACGATGACCCAAGCTTGCCCTGATTCATGCAATTGGCAGTTAGCCAACTCTTGTCTTCGATAGATATGGATGACAATTCAGAATGAGAATTGGAAGTGAGTGTATCAAAGTTGGTAAGGTAGGATAGTTCATCGTTTTGATCGTAGGCGTGGACTACAAGAGGTAGACGTGTTGTTGTTGAGGGAAACAATAGTGTTGTTATTGTGATCAAGGCAGTGATTGCTGTTGTCGTCACGCAACACCGTCCACCTCTAGTAATATGACGGCGGCTGCGGCGGCAATGACGAAGACGTCGGCTTGGCTTTATCATCATCGTTGCAATGGTTGTCGACGACATGATGTTTGTCATGGGCGGCGGCGTTATGAAAAAGACTATTTCAGCTCCAACTAGAGAAGTAACACAACTGCTTGCACTGTTTTTCGGCATCTGGTTCACGGTTCACAGGTACCGGTCAAAAATGACTATGTGACGCAGTTGTATCCAGACGTTCATTTGCAGCACGCATGAGTATGTACTTACTTTCGGGTTGCATAATTGATTCGGAATGAAACTGTTGGAAGTAGTGATAGGGATTGTAGCGAACGCTGCGAGTTAGAATGCAGATTTGGAGCAGATGAGAATGAGAGTAGATGTAGATGTAGATATAGGCTAAAAGTTCAGAAATGCCTTTACACTAACACTAGTTACTGTATATGTATAATGCTCTAACTTGAATATTTCTAATGACTATAACATCAGGCATAATATTAATCGATTTCCTAATTCAAGTTAAAAGAGAGGCAATGCCACAATGCAAACATCAGTTCAAGATTATGAGATCTATCTCTATCGGATCATGGAATTGACTTGACCACGGCACTGATTCTGAAGTTGACTTGTTGTCCTGGTGCTGGGCCGACCACACTCATTCCTCACCTGAGTAAAGATTTGTCCTTGGCATTGACCAATTGCAACGTCACGACAAGTCGCCCTGTAGTTATTGCTACCGGCTCTGCTAGCAAGGTTAGGGTTGCAGTGACGGAAGGCAATCATGCGAGCTGCCTCATTACCCAAGTCGATACACTCGGTAGCAGAGTTGAAGCACTGCCTCTCTCTCTCCCGGAGCACTTGTTGCATACCAGCTCTTGCTCCTTCATTGAATGCTCGTGTTGTCCAGCTACCCCTGGTACTATTCCAGCTCCTGTTATTAATTTCTTGATTAATGCGATCGCTGAAGTTTGACCATGCATTGGAACAGCTATTTCCCATACGTCTCCAGAGATCCTGGGCTGTACTTCGGCCTTGGTTCAAACCTCTATTGAAATTGCTGTTGTTGTTGTTGTTGCTGCTGCTGCTGTCTTTGTTGTTGTTGTTGTTGTTGTTGTTATTGTCACGATCGACACAGTGACCGGTGTTACGGTCACCTTCCCATCGGCATTCAGCCCTGCGATTATCGCAAGTGTTCCACCCACGACCGATGCAGCGACCTCTGTTGCTGTTGCGGTTGCCGGCAGCGATGTACATGCTGCTGAACTCAGGCTCAGTTTTTTTTTGAGAATGGGATTTAGTGTCCCCGTTTGTTCGAGCCTTCGAATCCTTCTCGAAGAAGTTGTTGTTGGTAAAAAAGTCTTCATAGTAATAGTCAGGCTCGTCACTAGAGTTAGAGTCGGCGATGGCGACGGAGTCAGCACTCGTGGAGTTGGAGTCAGCACTCGAATCCGCCGGCTCCCAATTTCTAGGGCTGATGCGATGACCAAAACTATCTTGAGAGTTAGAATCACCTCGTGAGTTGGAGTCAGCACTCCACGAAGAATCTTCGAGGAGAACAGAAGAGGCAATTCCCCTAAGTTGGTTTTGGTATTTAGCAGAAACATCGCTTGCACTAAGAGCCAAAGCCAAAGAAGCTGCGAATAGTTTATTAAATTTCATTGTTGTTTTTATCGATGTTGTTTTCGTCGTAGTAGTAGTAGTCGTTGTTGTTGTTGTCTGTAGATTAAATTTATGAGATGATGCTACCCAAATTTGTGATGATGTTCAATGGGGGAGTCAGCTACCTTGTCTTGCTTTGCAAGACGCTGCTCTTGCATCATAGAATCAAGGAAGGGAGGGAAGAGGGTTTGACATAACCTATTATTTTTCACTCGCTCACCACACTCATGCGTTCTTCGCAGTACTACAATAATAATAATATCATATTAATTTACGCTGCTAAGGTATGATCAGCGCACACGCTTCGCTGTTTTCACTGCCCCGCTAAATAACAAAGCACGGTCCCCAGGGGCGGCAGATATTGTTATTGTGATCTCTTTGGCACGTAGGCGTAGGCAGGAATCAGGAAGAGGTTAAGAGTGTAACCACCAACACCTTAGGCCAAACAGTCCAAGCAGTACCTGGAGCTGCTGACCGCAGGAATCTACACCCTAGTCTGGTTTCCGGAGACGCTTATTACATTGGTTGTCACTTGCAGAGGAGAACACGAGAGAGGCAGGCCGACGATTGGAGATGGGAGCAATGGCAATGGGAGCCTGAGGACAGATTCCTGCAGGTCAGCCTGAAGCTAGCGAGTGACAGCAGAGGTGTCGAGACCGAGACGAGGGCGGAAGGAGCGCCGACGGGCGGGCAGCTACACGCCGAGCACTGGCTCCCATCCGGCCCCGCCTGCCGCAGCAAGTTGTCCAGCACGGCGGGCAGCCTTGATTGCCTGCACCCAGTAAGTTTGGGTCTCGAAGGAAGAGCGGTCACGACTTTGGCCCTCTCCTGTGGTTCGACTGCGACGCTGTTTGGCTCTGCCCTCGGCGTATGAAGACTTTGGTTGATAGTGTCTAGGTAGCTTAATGCAATAATTTTACCTAATTCTAATTTCCTATGTCTATGTGATATGATATGATCAAGGCAGTGATTGCTGTTGTCGTCACGCAACACCTCCACCGCTAGTAATATTATGACAGCGGCTTCGGCGGAAATGACGACGACGTCGGCTTGGCTTTATCATCTTCCTTACCATGGTCTTCGAAGACATGATTTGTGATGGGCGGCGTTATGTAAATATCTGTGTTTCAGCTGCAATTTGATTTTTATGCATCTGGTTCTGGTTCACGGTCCACAGGCACCAGTCACAATGTCTATGTCACACAGTATGGTGTGTACCGGAGAGTTAATTGCCCAACTGCATATGTGCTAACTTTTGGGTTGCATAATTGATTCAGAATAAAACTGTTGGATGTAGTGACAGGGATTGTAGCGAGCTACTAATAGTAACACTCTACTGCTACTGCTACTGCTACTGTAACTGTAATAAACTCTAACTCTAATAACTCTAATAACTGTAATAAAAATACCAGAGGCCAGAGGCCAGGCGTAATAATAATCGATGTCATAATTCAAGTTAAAAGAGAGGCAATGCCAATGCAGACATAAGTTCAAGAATATGAAATCTATCGGATCATAGAATAAACTTGACTACGGTACGGCACTGATTCTGAAGTTGACTAGTTTTATTGGTGCTGGGCCGACCACACTCTTCCTCAATTGGTGGTAAAAAAGTCTTCGTAGTAATAGTCAGGCTCGTCACTAGAGTTAGAGTCGGCGATGGCCTTGGAGTCAGCACTCGAATCCACCGAGTTCCAAGTTCTATGAAGACCAAAACCATCTTGATCTTGAGAGTTAGAATCACCTCGTGCTCGTGAGTTGGAGTTGAAGTCAGCACTCGAATCATCCAATCGGGGTTGAGCTCCAATATTACGGTAATCTTGAGAGTTAGAATCACGTGAGCCTGAGCCCGAGGGGGAATCTTCGAGGAGAACAGAAGAGGCAATGCCCCTAAGTGGGTATTTAGCAGCAGAAACATCGCCACTCGAATCCGCCGACTCCCAATTTCTAGTGCTGGTGCGATGACCAAAACCATCTTGAGAGTTAGAATCACCTCCTGAGTTGGAGTCAGCACTCCACGAAGAATCTTCGAGGAGAACAGAAGAGGCAATTCCCCTAAGTTGGTTTTGGTATTTAGCAGAAACATCGCTTGCACTAAGAGCCAAAGCCAAAGAAGCTGCGAATAGTTTATTAAATTTCATTGTTGTTTTTATCGATGTTGTTTTCGTCGTAGTAGTAGTAGTCGTTGTTGTTGTTGTCTGTAGATTAAATTTATGAGATGATGCTACCCAAATTTGTGATGATGTTCAATGGGGGAGTCAGCTACCTTGTCTTGCTTTGCAAGACGCTGCTCTTGCATCATAGAATCAAGGAAGGGAGGGAAGAGGGTTTGACATAACCTATTATTTTTCACTCGCTCACCACACTCATGCGTTCTTCGCAGTACTACAATAATAATAATATCATATTAATTTACGCTGCTAAGGTATGATCAGCGCACACGCTTCGCTGTTTTCACTGCCCCGCTAAATAACAAAGCACGGTCCCCAGGGGCGGCAGATATTGTTATTGTGGTCTCTTTGGCACGTAGGCGTAGGCAGGAAGAGGTTAAGACCGAGTGTAACCACCAACACCTTGGACTTTATTAGAGAGAGAGGCTGAGTTCGACGGGGATAAGTCGAAAGTTGAAGGATCACTACCTACTAAAAGACCCCTACTGTGAACCTATCTTGGGCGAGGGTGGTATAAAATTTTAATCTAGTCTTAGATCTGAGGGGGGATAAGCGAAGTTGGGGGTTCGTCGTACTTCTTCACTGTACTCCCCCACCAGAAGCCGTGTTCATCGCATTACTACAGGCGGCCGACCAGACTTCTCATATCTTGTGTCAACGTCGTTGGAGACTCCATCGTATGGAATGCATCATCTAGTCTCATACCATTTGGCAAGGTATGACACCACTCTCGATCTCACCTCATTCTCATCCATTCTATTAGCGATCGCGTGATAAAATCCACTGTTGTAAAGGTTAGACTAGAAGAAGTTCATTTCACTAAAGTTGGTGGCTGTCACGTGGTATTTCAAATGTTTAACTAATTCGCAGCACCAATATTCTGATACTAGCTGGTAAGAGTAAGACCGGATAGATACCTTTACATTACTCCTCCAATCATCATCACATCAGAGATTCCCCTTCCGCTTCTCCTCCTTTCTATCAGCCTTCCTCTGCAGCTTCTCCTCCTTCTGTCGTTCCTTCAATTGCTTCTTTTCCAATTTTTTCTCCGTCTTCTCCGCCTTGGTTAACTCTTTCGGGCTTAATAGGATTGCTCTCACGTCATTTTCCAATTGAGATGCGATAGATTCTAGACTAATACCACCGTCAACATCACTATCTTCTCCCTTCAGAAATAAATTATCAACTGCCTGATTGGTTGAACAACTCTTTTCCAAGATTCTCATGTACGTTTGCATCATTAGCTCATCTTCATCCAACTGCTTCCCTCTTTCTTTCTGCTCTTTTATTATCTGCGATTCATATTTTGACCAAATCTCCTCCCAAGTCATGGATGACGAAGTCCCTGGTTTTATTAATCGTCCTTTATCACGTAAACTACGATATTGATCGAATAAAAACACTCCTACACGTCCTGTCCAGACACATCGCGATCGAGCATATTCTTTAGCAGCAATTCGTGCCTCATATGCCAATGGAGCTATATCTTCTACATGTATTAATCCCATTTCATTTAGCGCCAACAATGAACGTGGTAATAGAGTATGATAGAGCGATCTGGTTTGACTGGAGCTCAAATCACCCCACGGGGGACCTTTACCAAATGTTTGTTGGAGTGCTTCTACGGTTCCGTATCGTTTGATCCAGCGGTTACGACGACGTTGTTTTTGAAGTTGACCAAGTAGTTTCTTGCGGTCTCTTCGGCTTAATTGCTGCTGCACTTCTTCATTTTCTTTGTTGTTTCGTTTAGAGTGACGTGAGGTTGGCGATGGTGCTGTTATTGTTATCAGTTGTGGATTTTGATGATGTGAAACCGAGCGCTGATGATTGCTTCTCGTCGGTGCACATCTGTTGCACGTTCTTGCAGATAAAGGCAATGAAGCAACCACGACGAGAGGAAGAAAGATGATATGAAGAAGAAAGACTGCTGCAGCAATAATAAACGATCCTCTACCCTTGACAGCCTTCATTGGAGCGTTGTCCGGGGAAACGAAAGGAGGAGGCCGCCGCTTGCGTTGTCGCCATATGAGGATGAGGCGTGAGGCGCCAAATAAGACATCCATCTCTTTTAAAAGCCGTGTGTATGTAGTGCAACACGGTAAAGTCTCGCATTTCGTAGGGTTCCGACGCTTGTGAATTGGAATGGGTACGAATGGTGGCCTTACGGAGATCGGGACTAAAGTGGGGGGGAGGTGACGCGGATAATAAATTCCCCAAAGAGAACTCCTCTTCTTAGTTCACTTTCTCAATTATCATCTCTATGCTTGTCATCATTCTCAAAGTTTTGCGTCGAAACACATCATAACACAACATAACCAACATCATCATCTCAACATCAAATCAACCAACATCATCTCAACATCAAATCAACATGAAGATCCTCTTCGCCTCCACATTCATGGCGCTTTTCGCCGCCGCTCCAGGCGCCGCTGGCTCCGTAAGTCGTTTTAGTTTTTTTTCGTGCAGGTCATAATAAACAAATGATAACGATGATATAGTGCGCCTATTGTGGCATGCCCCTATCTCATGTTGCGCCCTTGCAAACGCTAAATGCTAACCGCTAACTTTCCTTCGACTTCCGTCTAATTCTACTATCTACCATTAATTACACCATTCACCTCAAAGTCGTCCATCAGGGGCGTTGTTGACACCTATGACTCACAAGATTTCGAGTCCTCCTCCTCCTTTGACACTTACCTCCAAGCTACCTCCCCTGCCGGAGACGCGGAGATGATGGACTCGGAGGCGGAGGACGAAATTATCAACAACAACAACAACAACAACAACAACAACATCTTCGTCACTCTTGGCAACCGCAACAACCGCGAAGACAACTGTGGAGGTATTGGATGGCTCACATGCACTCGCCGTAGTCCACACGATTGCACATGGATTTGTAACACCCGAGAACATGCTGGTGATCATGACTGCTGTGTTTCTGCTTATGATCCACGCAGCATACAATACAAAAATCCCAGCAACAGCAACAATCGCGACAATGACTGTAAAGGTATTGGATGGGGCGATTGCAGTCGCTTTAGTCCGCACAAATGCAAATGGATTTGTGACGACCGACAAACTGCTGGGGACCATGATTGCTGTGTTTCTAATTAATAAATTATCATATTAATTTACACTGTGTGTTCCTGTACGCCCACCTGATGTTAACCTGAGTAATGATAATGAGGCAGCCCGCACCTTTGCCTATCGTCACTGCCAGATCGTGATGGGAAGGAGCAAGTGCCAGCGCCAAAGGTGGAGGAGTGATTGCCGCTACGCAGCTATTGGCAAGTGTAAGGAGCAAGTCTTTGAACAGGTCAGGCGTGCTTGCGGCCGACCTAGTACCAACGTTCTCGCCGATCTTCAGGCCAAGTGCGACTATCAAGTTCATTGCATGATCAATGGCAGGAGCGAGGACTATGACTATTCCGAGGACTTCGAACACTATGTCGTTTCAGAGAAACATAAGAAAACTTGCATTCGAGTATTTGGAAGTTCAGCGTTTACTTCTATGAGTGTGTTTGTTTGCCTGAACCGGATCCTAAGACTAAGACATAGCTGTTACGAAATAAATCCGTCAGTAAAACGAAAAAAGCTATGGTTTGAAGTGGAATCATATTTGCTTTTGCGCTTTTGACCACCATCTTTTTCATAAGCATTATTCTGTGACTGTAAACGGAGAGGAGCAAACGCAGTCTCATTTCCAACTGCTCTCTCCTACTAAATATTTTGCTCCGCAGACGGACCTTTCTCTGCCAAGATGTTTCACTTTCGTCATGCCTTCTCCTCCAAAGAAGAAGAGGAAGAAGCGGAGTGAAAGGGGGGAGAAGCAAAGCAATGCCAGCGCTCCTCCTCAACCTCAGCAGAAGAAGTCGAGCAAGAAAAAGAAAGGGTCGTACAGGCACTGGACGAAGGATGAAAAGAAATTCCGTGACGGACTCATCAAGAATGCTGCGGAACAAATCATCGAGGCCCGTGCGAATAATCCAAAGAACAAGCCTGGTGAAAAGCCATTAGTTCCCCATGGACTGTACGTTAGAAAGGCGAATGAGATTCAAAAGCATTGTGCAGGGCTTGCGATAACAGCTGATGATATCCAGAACAGAGTGCGAGCAATTGATAAGAAGCAGATGCAGGAGAATGCTGCCGCAACAGCAACGTCCTTTGCCTCAAAAAATTCGAATGCCGCAGTCACAAAAGCAGCGCAGCCGGCTGTCGTGTCTTCTACAATCGCATCTTCCGCTTCAATCAAAGCCTCTACAAGTACGAATACAGTCGTAACAGCCGTCTAGATCACCCAGTAATCCTCCGAACAGCTTCATCTTAGACAAGTGAATACAAGTACTACTGTTTGACTTTCTGGTGCTCAAGCTGACCTACTCAACGAAGGTTCTGGCTACCTTCTAGGAGGCGGAGAAGCCGCAAAGGGAGCTCTGGAAGAAGCTGCCTCAGGGCTGGTATTGACCGGAAATTACGTCGATAACATCTTTGATTTGGCAGAGAGAAAGAGGGCATTAGATAGAGGACGAAACAAGCACATGCAAAAACAAGCTGTAACGCGTACCGCTAACAAGGAGCGTCTCAGAGAGCTTTATGCATCTGCTAAAAAGATGACCGCTGGCACCATCTTTGGCACAGGCAACGGATTACTCCAAGAAGAAGTGAGAGATGAAGTCCGTGCACGGGAGCAGAGAAAGCTATCCAAACTCAACGCAAATGTGCGAAAGAAGAAGAAATCGCTTTGGAAGCTGTGCTTGGAGGTAGAATTAGCGAGGGAAGACATTGCTCTGAAATATCGCGATTATTTGCTCACCAAAGGCTTCCCACCCTCACACGAAGTCAAAGAATCTGATTTAACCGAAGATCAGATTCGTAATTTGAGAAATGGTCATCTTCAGACATTGTGTAAGTGGAAGAAGATTAGCAGCGATGAAGCAATGCCTACGAAAAAGGCAGATTTGGCTGCGAGATTAATTGCGACGATGGGAAGGATGTCCCCGGACGTTAGTCCATACAACTCAGAAGATGAAGAGGACTACGAAGGCGACGTTGCTGTAGACGATACAGATGATGCAGACAATGCCGATGAAGGAGAACCCTACTACGCCGGAGCACTGGAGGGAGAAGCCTTGGAATAGGTGTGAAGATGAGATGAGGAGGATGAAGATCCATTATTCATAAGTACATGTTAGTTCATATTATAGCGAATGGAGAGAAAAATATTACAGTCAACATGCCTTCCTTTTCACCACCCTTATTTGTATTGTTACCGGCAGCCAATCGTTTCAAGCCATCACATGTTAGAGCGTACCCGATCCTTCCATCACCCCACCTCCCCCTGCCGCCCTTACAGCGTCGAATGCAATGCAACCTCTTGAAAAGAGGATACACCATCCATCAAGCGCCAACGACTTACATAAATTACAACAAGTACCAGCCACTCAACACCTCCGACACTCTCCTCAGTCGTTTCACATTGCTCGAATGTACTAAATTCAATGAGGAGGAAACTGCTCCGTTCATCGATGATGATTTGTGCAAGTTGATGATCCATCCTGTCGTCTATTATTGCGCTGGAAGGAGATATTATGCGTCGAAAAATCATGCAACTGCACCAAAATCGACCCCCAAGATGTCCATTGTGTTGTAAG